>JAPTGZ010000014.1:29228606-29247130 GCA_029814645.1 Fowleria isostigma | reverse complement strand
CTTTATTCATATGAACTGGAACAGGGGATTTGACTAGAGTGTCTGTTGGTATCAGTCAAACATTTAGTAAATGCTAATGCATTAGCTAACAGTTAGCTCTTTGATGTTGGTAATTTGTTTTATTTTAAACATTGTTTCAGTCACAAACTAAGGAATGTGTAAAGACAAGACTGAAATATCTGTGTACATAGTTGAATGTTGATGTCATGGCCTGGACTCTAACTTTCCTTCAGGAATAAAACCATTATAATAGCATGATATAACACTGTGAATGCACATAAGGCAGCTAGTTCATTCGCACTGAACTGCTAATGAGACTGCTAAAGTGGACGCTGGTCTGACTTTGTACCCAAATTTTATAGTGTTTTACTGGTTTTTATGCCTGCGGTGTACTGTATGTGGGAGCCAGGCTACCTTATTTCCCCTCACTAGCATGACAGTTGCTTTTCCTGCACTTTGTTCGGAAGGGAATAATCCACAGGTTTTTTAAAATTGTGACTGTATTCTGATTACCATGTATTAAAATTGTAACTGTAATAGAATACAGTTACTTATATTTTGTATTCTACGTACGTAATCCTGTTACATGTATTCTGTTACTCCCCAACACTGCTTACACACAACTATAAACAAATCATCATTTAAAAGCTCCTGTCTACATCTGGTTTAAATATGTTTGTGATTGTGCTACAACACACTCAGTGTTTGTGTGATGTCCGACTCTGATACACTGTAGCTTGCCTGCCTCCAACCTGTGTCACTACTCACCATGACCTTGTCCTTTGTAATCAAGCCTCTTTTATCTGATTCCTCACTTGTGTGTGTGTGTTGTACTTACACCCATCTCATTGGAACACCACATATTCTGGACTGTGTCCTCACTTGATTAGACTTCAGTTACAGGGCTAGATAGAGAGGTATAAGATGTGCAGAGGACGACAAGGGGAAATGGGCAAGAGAATAGTAGTTTAGTCGCTTCACTAACTAACTAACCTGGCAGCAGGCCCAATCAGCCTCTCAAAACTGTGTGTGTGTGTGTCTGTCTGCGTGTGTCACACACTGTGACAGACTCCTGAGGTGCTGATTCTAAACACAGTCTCTGCCAGTGCCTGGGTAATGTTGGCTAATAGCTTAATCAATACTTATTATGGCCCTATTGGTTCACTAAAGTGAGAACAGAACCTTACCACAGCGCCGCAGTGGAGAGGAAGACAGAAAGAGGAGAGAAGAAGTGTCTTCTGCTGATCTAGATGGGCAGCCTAACTTCTCTCATGGGATTTCCTTATTCAGGAATCTGATTTTCCCAATGTTATTGATGTGGATTGAATCCAATGTAATATGGCTAACTATTTACCTCTCCCAATAAAGCACTAATGGTTTGGTTCCTGATTTTCCAACTTTTCCCTCCTCAGCTGCACTGCTCATCCACAATTAGTGTTGGCAAGCCAGTGGGTGGTAAGGAAGATGAAGTGATGGGGAGAACGATCAAGAGTGGAGGAGTAAATGGAGAGCATGAGGAAGTCAAGGAAGAGGTGATTAGTCAGAGATAGTTGCGATACTAGCGATCACTGAACACCATGTTCTTATAGCACCTACAAAAACAGTCAAATGAAATAGTATGGGTTACACATAGCCAGTTGGATTTGGTATGATTGATGACAAAGGTCTTCCTCATTTTCCTCAGTTGCTTCATTGCTCAGAATATTCTGTAGATCAAATTAATGCTTTACCAGAAACCGCTTTAAGTTGAAAATTTGAATTAATGTGTTGGAACAATGAGTTGAATAGGAACAATATGAAAGGCAACATCATGAGGGATGTTTTAATGCTGTGAAATCACCATCATTACATCACACGCAGTGTATATGAAGTTGAATTTCCATTTTCAAGAAACAATTAATTAAATTGAAAAGTATATTCAGAATGCACTAGTTAATTAAATGTGTATGCTTGTGCAGTCTTCATTAAATCTGAATACTACAAGTATAATGATACTGCTTTAGCATATTATTATGCTCGGCTAATGACAGAATATAAATTGGATAAATATGATCTATGATAGTTTTCCAAATATCATTACCAAACTATGCATCGATTTACAGAGAAATAAACATTCTAATTTAATGTGTATTAATAATCAGATATTTTACGCACTGTAAACAAAATAGCAACATGAGCTGTGCTCGTCTCATTAGTTAATTTACATTACAGCTCGGAGCAAAATCAAAGTAGTATGAAAGTGAGATACAGAAAAAAAATGGTGGTAAAATGTTTTTGACAGTGTTGTTGAACATTTAATCGCATTTTATGTCTAATATAATCAGACATATGATGTCTGCTCATACATTAGTTTATTATACAGTTTGGTATGCAAACGAAAAATCAACATTTTATCGTTCTCTGCTGAATAAATAGGCTTGTGTTCATGGTGTTCACAGACATTACGTAGACAGATTTAGATTATCCTCAGTAACATCAAAACATTTATTAGTCTTAGTTTTAAGGGCCAGTTTCAAAACCAGCTGTCATCATCAGGACATTATGTAGCACAATGGACATCCCAGGAAAACTTGGTACGCAGTGGCCATAGAAAATAAAAAGATTGTATTGCGCAATGTAGTATTCTAAATATCTGCTCAGCTACAATGCTCTGATATAGAAAATGTTGTGAATAGGCTCTGATTGCACAAATCAAATGCGTTTCTGATGACAAAGTGACACACACACACATATACACACCATCTCGCAAGCTCTCATTTCTGTTCATAGGAACCTTGCAGGGAAAAGAGGAGGGTTCACTGCAGGAAATGGGAGCAATGATTGACAGTTTAATCATTGTGGTGCTATGTGTATGTGTGTGTTCATGTGTTTCTAGATTTCTGGAAGGAAGTAAGTGTGTGTGCGTACATGTAACTGTGTGTGTGTGTGTGTGTGTGTGTGTGTGTGTCCCCATTGACCTTGACAGCTCCATACAAGCGCAGCAGCCACTTCCCAGAGTCAGTCATTCAGACACAGCTGGCGGCTCATGGCTACCAGATTCTGCATCTAACAGTTAACACCATGTCTGCTCTACAATTATCCATACGGAGAACACTTATCAGTCACTGTGTGCTTTATAATTGCTTTGCATCACAATGTAATACTTTTATAACCAATTTAAAATTCTTGGGGATAATTACTACCTAGGATAATAGATAATTAGTAATATTTTAATGACTTTAATTCTTTAACAGACTTGTCATTACCATTTGCGTCAATGTGCCACTCTGCTGTGGTTAAGCCAAAAGCTTAAGTAAGGTAGTTATTTCTTTATTTAAATACTAAATATACAGATGTATCTTTGTTTCTCTATCACAGTCTTTGCTGCGCTGTAGCCTGGGTTGACCCTATTCTCACCTCATGGCTCCCGAGGGCCTAACCCTGAACTCAGTCACCTCTGACAGCTCCTCAATATCATCTCTAGCCCCCCAGCCACTGATCCTAGAACAGATATTTTCTTATCCTCCTAATGGTTAAGGTTAGGGAGCTGGTCCAGGGTAATCTGACCCTGAATCTGTGGTGGGAGACAAGTTATTCCTCAGGCGTCTATGCTGCTCGACAAACAGAGAGAGGCGAGGCGAGCCAGGGGGCAGTATGGGTCTAACAACCCACCCAATAGCAAGGTTGTATTGTGTGTGTTGTGTTGTTTGTGTATGGATGCATGTGTTTATAGGATAATTTTTAGCATCATAAGCTGTCATATTTCTGGGAATCTGACATATGCACGACAGTCTAAGGTTTTTGTACAACTGTGGACATGCAGGTGTGTGTGTGTGCGTGTGTGTGTATGTGTGTGTTGAACTTGCAGTGGTGAGGGAGATGTCATGTTCAGTTTGTGTTTGGCTAACCCTGTGGTCTCCACCCCTAATAGCAGGGTCTATGGGGTGTAGACACATGCCAATATTCATTGGCAGTCGAATCAAGCCACTTAGATACCATCTGTAAACAGGACTCAGAGGGCCTTGAATTAAACTGAAGGCTGGAAACAGTGGAGCTCACTGCAGAGATTACTAGAGGTTCAACACAGGTTAATGGGCTTTGTTGCCATAGATCAGTCAGATATTGGCAGGGCTTTGCAGGGGAAAAAAATGGATCTCCTATATTTATACGTGAAATTATAAATGATTGTTGCCATCCATGCAGTGTATAAAATATAATATGAATTTAATCCTGATGCAAATATTATAGGGCATGTACATATATCAGTAGACAAATGTTTAAAATACTATCAGTTAATCTTTCAAAACTGCAACTCCTGATCTGCAAGTTCCTTCAGATTTACACAATATGAAGTTTCTCAGTCAGCAGAGACACTGAAATACATATTTTTCTTTTATTTATTACATAAATATATGTTATACTATTTTATAGTGTGGTATAAACATCAGTAGACTATATTATCAGTAGGGTATATAGTATAGTTTGATATAGTATAAAACAAAAACAAAAAAACAATTCTATTCAATATGAATCAATTTGAATTTTTTACTCAAAGTGATTTTTTTATGGAATAGGAATCTATCATTTTCATGTAACCAATCAGTAGTCTTTTTTTCTCTTTCCTCTATTTTTCTCCCCTCCCCTTTGTCTCCCTACTCTCTTTCGCCACCATGGCGCTCTGCTCACCAACACTGATTCATAATCTATAGCCGTGCCTGGGAGACCGGCAGCTATTGATTTAACGCCTACAGTAATCCAGCGCTGTATCCGCTGCTTGTTAGAGACGCTGGGGCCTAGGAACCGGGCCTTACAGAGGTAGCCAGCGAGGGACTAGGACTGATGGTAAAGGACCGAGACCTCATTAGGTATGCACAGAATTTGGGAACCACCTTGTACAGAGCATATTTTACCAAACAGCCTGCAACATTGCTTTTATAATAAAAGGAAAAAAAAAACACCTCCTGCTTGTTGAACTAATGTGCCATGTCACATCTCAAAGCATCATTATCTAGTTTCATAGAAGATGGTACTTAATGATACAGAAGCTAATCATGATGATTCCATTTCCAGAAATAAAGACGTTCTTCTTCTTTCATATAGAGAACAGTGGATATCTAAATCTGGACTCAGACTTATTTAATTACACTGTCCTCTAACTGGCTTGAATTGACAGTCAAGAAGTCTTCTGTTTCTGTTACAAAAACGTAGTGCTCTCACATACAATAGCAGGGTCCTACATGGGATTTGGAGTGAGCGACAGCTAAGGCAGGCTCGACATATTCATAAAGAGTGCTAATCATGCATGATACAAGAATAATAGACAATGTCGCTTTCAGTTCATTAAGCATCCAGGTAAGTGGATATGTAATTTAACTGTTATTATCAAATCTAGCTAATTTGGTTTGGCCCATCCATCACTGTAATGGCGCTATTCTATGCACACTCTTTCCACGATGATAAGCCTGTATATACATAGTATGAACAATACATTTGGCCTTTAAATTATTTCCATTATATATAATTACAGACTGCATTTTAGGTCTCTTTTGAATGTTGATGTCATTGTACATCTGTCATAAGTGACAAAGAATGCCTACCTGTATGCAAAGTCTGGTGGGAAATTAAAATTAGTACACAAAAATATACAATGTGTAAAGAGTTTTTACGACTCTGCAATGTAAGATTAAAAGTAACATGAAAGGCACTTGAAATATAAATTATATACATATTTTGAAATATTAAGAGTCTATAAACTAGACTAAACTAAATGAGAAAGGAAAAGTAGAGAGGGGAAGAGATCACAGTATGTAGGCACATATCTGGCTAAGGAAAGGTGTTCTTCGTTAATATACAGACTCTTAATCAAGATGACAGATGACAGGAGGGTTGAAGAGGCGTACTTATCTCAATCAGGTACAGGCCATCAGCATGAAGACAGACAAGCACACTGACCTTCATTAGCCTGGCCAAATAATTAGCTGACCTCAGCTAATAAGCACTCACACTGCACACACACACACACACACACACACATATACACACACTCACAGGGTGCACTGTGGTTTGTATGTGCCTCTAATGAAAAGAGTAGTGACGCACAAAGCTGATTGCTTTGTTCTGATGAGTTTCTGGCTTAAGTAGCCTGCTTGATTGATGTATAGATGAGCGGAAGGATGGAAGGATAGATGGAGGGATGGATGGATGAAGACAGACTGAAAAAGCAACTTCTGGAACAGAGGAGTGTTGTGAGTGTTTCATTAGGCAGAAAGAAAACAGACGCCATCATTAGTTTTATTGGAATAAAGTATTCATTAAAGCCCTTCCACAAGTATATAACAGGTGATTCCAAACAATGTGGGATACACAGTTGCACTTATAAGTTTACATACCCTAACAGAATTTGTGATTTTTTTTTTGTCATTTTTCAGAGAATAGAAATGATAATACAAAACTTTTTTTCAGTCATGGTTAGGGGTTACGTACAGCCATTTATCATCAAAAAATGTGTTTGCTCTTTTTAAAAAATGACTTCCAAAACTATCCAAATGACCCGGATTAAAAGTTTACATACCCTAGGCCTTAATACTCTGTATTGTTTTAACATTAATACAGCTAGAAATCTTTTGTGGTACTTGTGGATGAGGTACTTTACCTCCTCAGATGGTAAAGCTGCCCATTCTTCTTGTGTTTTGGGTCATTGTCATTTTAGAACATCCAAGATCGTCCAGTGTGGCTTCTGGGCTGATGAGTGCAGGTTTTCCTCCAGTATTTTCTGATAAAATGCTGTATTCATTTTACCATCAATTTTAACTGTTCCCTTCCTTTCTTTGTAGCTCACACATCCCCAAATTATCAGTGATGGTCTTATCACTCCAAATAACCTTGTTCCAGAGGTTGTGAGGCTTATTTCTGTGCTGTTTGTCATATTGTTGGTTTTGATTCTTGTCTCTGTGCTGTTTGTCATATTGTAAGCGGGTTGCTTTGTGGCACTGGTGTAGTAAAAACTTTCTTCTGGTGACTCAACCATGCAGCCCATTTTTATTCCAGTACCTCCTTATTGTGCATCTTGAAACAGCCACACCACTTTTTTTCAGGGGCTCCTGTATGTCAGCTGAAGTTAATTGTGGGTTTTTCTTTGCATCCCTAACAATTTTCCTGTCAGTTGTGTTTTAAATATCTGTTGGTCTACCTGACCGTGGCTTGGTTTCAACAGAATTCCTCATTTTCCACTTCTTTATAAGAGTTTGGAGACTGCTAACTTGCATTTTCAATTCCTATCTTTTTTATGTCATTTTCCTGCTTTATACAGTTCAGTGAGCTTTTTCTGGAGATCTTTTGATAATAATTTTGCTTTCTCCCATGACTCAGGATTCAGAAGTCAGTGCAGCACTGGAAGGAACATGCAGGGGTCTGTCTAGACCAAAAAAACCTCGTTGATTTTTTATACAGACAGATTACAAGCAAACTATCACAAGTGAGGTTGGTTACCTTTAATATTGATTTAAGTCCTTATGTGTCAATTTGTGTGTATGTTATCAGGCCAAAACTTCCAGGATATGTAAACTTTTAATCAGGGTCATTTGGATAGTTTCTGTTGTCACTGTTTTTTAAAAAGAGCAAACACATTTTTTTTTTTTGATGATACATGGCTTCACCTAACCCCTAACCATAATTGGAAAAAAAAAAGGGGGTTTGTGTTATTGTTCATATCCTCCGCAAAATGTCCAAAAAACCCCACAAATTCTGATAGGGTATGTAAACTTATAAGCACAACTGTATATTCTATTATATAACACAAACAGGATCAGACCCTTTAAAACAAATACAGTCCCTGGTGAACTGCCTTGTAGGAACTAGCCATATTTGTTCATGTAGTTGGATCTTGTCATGTACTTTATGCACAGTCACATCACCATGACCAATACACTAATCTCTGCCATTCTCCTCTGGCTACAATGAACTAAAGAAGGTTAACTTCACCTTCCAGGATAAATAGAAAAATGAACAGGATGGCTGTCTGAAACAGGGTTATAAACAGCAGTTATTAACTCAGCACTGCAGCCTCCTCCATGCTGGGAGAGTTTTCATAGGTCGCTGCTTTGAAGCCACTTTTATTGACTTATAAACATCAGGAATCAATAAAAATGTTATTGTTTTAGTAACAAATTTAAATATAATGGAGAAGTGATCAAGTCAATGATTTTTGCATTTGATGTCTTTTATGACACTGTGCCATCTTTGTTCCTGATGTTCTATTGACTTTTGTTTTCAGACTCTTCTCTAGCCAGTGTGGCAGTCTTTGTAAGTGTCAAGGATGTCATTTGCATTGGAGTAACTGATACTTTGGGTTGAAGTAAGGGAGCTCTTCACAAAAGGATAAATGCAGACACATAGTGAAAAATTGTCAGCATGGAGTAAAACATGTCAGCGACTTGGGAATAAGTGCTTTCACTTACTCCAGTCCATTTCTAGGTCTTTCACTTGACAGTTTTAGAACAACGGTAATATATTATGGCACCAGGTCTGAAGACAATTATGTGAAATTGCTGCTTTTGTGTCTAGATTTGCCTGTCTCCACCATTTTCATCTCAATCCAATCCAATCTGAAACCATTTGAGCAAATAAAATGATATTTACCTCATCTTCTGTTACAAGCTTTTAAAATTACAGGCTTCGAGAAAAATCAATAGAAAATGCCAGCTTAGCAGCAGATGTATGCTGTGTGAGAATGCTAACTTTTCCTCTTCTTGTGTCTCCCCATTCCCCCACAGAAGTGAGGGAAGAGACTGGGAGAAGGAAGAGATGCTCCTCAACAACAACTAGGGGGGTGGATATTGTGGTGGATGTTTATAAACTACTTGTGCTTGCAGGCCGAATGCACGATTGTCTTGTCCAAGACGCTAACCTTTAGCATCTCGCTGCGCTTGGGCGCATCTTACAAAGTTCACTGCGAGAAGGGAGTCTTGACCCTGCGGATGATTTGGAGGACTGAAATACCACTTTCATTTATTATTTATCCAGGCTGGCCAAGGGGAAGGCAAGCCGTGGCGCTGTCATACCTGACTGGCTAATGTAAGAAGTGGCCATCTCACTGCAACCCTGGGGAATCAAAGCCCATTACTGGTTTGAGAGATGGCCTAATGTCCACTGTGAACACGCACACACCAGATCAAAACATTAGGATGAGACTGAGATGTACATACACAGAAACACACACTCCGTGCAAACAAGATCCTGTGAAGCAGCTTGAGATGAGAGCGAAACATCGTTATGTTTTCACGAGGGAGAAATGAGAAGTAAACATTTAGAATTCTTATCTCATCGTGTAAGATTTCTTGAGATTCTAGTGTAGCCAGTTCAGATATACTCTTTGTTATATTTTAAATTTACAGTGTAAAATTTCCTTCAACTGGGTGTTTGCACGCTATTAGTAATCACTGAAGAAAATTTGACAGAGATGCCCCAGGTCTGGGATCTGTTGGATAAATAGAATTTTTTTTTTTTTTTCATTCAGATACTACGATACTTAGACATTTACTTTCACATTTAAGTTTTAGAAAGGAAAATCTGCAATTTAATTAAAGAAATGTAAATAAATGTGAGATGTATGCACATTCAAAAAACCTGTGGTTCAGGTTGCTAATGTTGCTTGGGAACAATTAACACTCATTAGAAGGACGTCTATGTTACTTTTAACACTTCTAGTAGGTTAAAAGGTTCAACTGCCACTTTTTCTGTTTACTGTGTGTATGTGTGCATGTGTCTCTGTGTGTTGTGTGTGTTATCTTCAAGATGGAGGCTTAATGACCCTTTGGATCTGCAGTCGAGGTGAAGCTAATGAAGCATATGTGTATGAAGTACAGGCCTCTGCCTTGTAATGGGAGAATCCTATCAATACCATGGATCGGATTAATATTTCAAAGTTAATGTTTTTGTTGAAGAATTTGCAAAACAAACATGAGATGAGGCTTCACAGTCGCTTGTGCAGGAAAATGCAATTTTCTCAGACTTAGCTGCTCATCTTTTTAATTACGGGCTTAATAGCTTTATAGATTTTTGAAAGATGAATTCTTATTGGCATTTTTATAATTACTGGTCTTTATTGCTTTTTATGAAAATAATCGTCAAGGCTCATTTACCCCTAGAAACCCCTAGGCCAGGCAGATAATACCTCCAAATATTAGTCCTTGTTTTTCAACTCATCCATAAGTAAGTCAGAGGTTTTTATTTATTTATTTATTTGTGTATCTATTTATATGCATTTATTGTAAATTTGAATTTCACACCTATAGAATAATTTAGGGATTTTTTTGTGTGTTTGTTTTTCAAGTACTAGTTTCAGCACTGAATACAGACAACTGTCTCATTGAAAGATCAAGCTTTTCAACCTGGACAGTATGTCATATGTTGAACTCCAGAGGCAGCACAAAGCAGAATAATGTGTAGTGGCCTATGGTGATACAGGTTTTGGCTAGAATTGTACTTATGTCAACATACTATCAAATGCGTTTCTAAAATATCTGAACCTTTTCAGCATTAACACATGTCCAGAGGTAGAGCCAGCCAAGGCTGTTTCAGAGCTCTGACCGTGGAGAAAATATATCTGGACACTTCAGCAAAAACATATTTAGAGGAGCTGGCCAAGGTTTTCTCATGTAGTCTGCACTGGCCTTTGAGTGCAGCAGCCTTAGACAAACAGTGGCTCTGAGCCATACCCTACTAATAAGTCTGACAATGAATTTGGGCAGGGAGGAAAAAAAAATTTAACCATATGAATGTGTGGGATAGCAAAGCAGGAAAATTATCTTTTGCGAAATTCATACCCGCCAATGGAAGAGACTTTTCCAATCACTATTTAGGCTGGGATCCTGCGTAGAGGGAAGAGTGTGCATTTGGCCAGCCTCATCACCACTAAAAGGGAAATATGCATTGATTTAGCCTTGAACTCCCTGTTGAACTTGGCTGGTCCGCTTCACTGTGGTTTCCCAGTACATTCCCAGTCCCTCCTCCGTCGTCCGGGACCCAGCCTGGATGCAGACAATAACCGGAAAGAGTATTTAGAACATTTTGGAATAAAATGGATGTAAATTTCACCCTTTACATTTGCCAGACGCATCTGTTTTATCTATAAAAACTAAGTTCCAAAGAGCTTAAGATGTGGAATATTTCAGCTTGTGCTTTATTTAATTGGTTTGGAAGCACAAAAGGAAAGAAAGAAAAGTCAAAATATGACTTTCTCCCTCTGGACCCCCTGCTAATAGGCTACTTTGGCCCCCTCTGTATGCTGTTCCAACTTGCACTTTCTCATAATAGGGCCATAGGTAACTTGCCAGAGCTGTGGCCAATTGAATATGTTCACAACACAAAATGGTAAGAACAAGTCATTTCTTAAATATTGTATATTATAACCAGTTGGCAAATCACATTTATAGTGCCGAGATTAAAGCAAAAATGCATTTAACTTTTTTGGGAGGAAGAATAGAGTTTTTAATAGTGTGAAAAAGCACTGGCTTATCTTTTCTAGCCTTGGCTGTGTCTCCCCAAACTCTAAAAACAGTCCCTGTTGTAGATTCCAACAGTGGCCTCCATGGTGCTGGATCTTTCACTGCACAGTATACAGTCAGTGTGGTCTGAAGCGTCTCTGTATGTCTGTAACACATGTGAATATGCTCGACAGATGTTAGCTGGCTCCCAGGCAGACAGACTCTCCTTCCCCTGGCCTTTTTGGCTCTGGTTGTGACATGGTGACACACAGTAGCATCTGGAGTTCATACTAGGTCACCCAGGGCAAACATGATGCAGAACAGTGCATCACTTGCTCTCTAAAGACCTCCCACAACTTTGAAGTGGATGAGGATCTGATGATTTGGAGAAAGCTATACTTTCCCTGTACACTATGCATATGAAAGCAGACATATTTGGGAATTTGGCTCCTTAACTTACCTAAATTTGGCAGTACAATTCAGCACTTGCCCAATCTAGTCACTTGTAACATAAACAAGCTGAGATTTTTTTTTCTCCCCACTTAAGGCTACCCCCAAAAACATGTTATACTTCCTTTAAAGAACAGACCCAAAGGAAATGAAATCAGGTGTGTGTTATTGATTGTACAACAACTCAGAGCAAACTGTTCAGAGGAATACTAGAATTTCCAGTGCCAATGTACAGTACTTAGTAACTTTTAAGTGCAGTTCATCATGATCCTTAGAAAATAACACCCTACATGGTGTAAAGAGAAATGTGTGGAACACTCTAGTGTCAAAAAAAATGAAGCAGCACTTGCAAAATGTATGATTACATTTTAAAACTGGATGCAGCAAAGATGTCCAAACCAAAAACTAATAGAAAGTCAGGAGTAGATTCCCAGTAGGGGTCCCTTAAACCATATGTGAATCCAAATGAAATTAAACCCCTATAGCATCTTTAGTATCAAAGGCAGCCAACTTAAATTCAAGCCCTGTATGCTGCCAAGGGAAAAAGAATAGAGGACATATTTGACAACGAACAATAAAAAAGATGCCTGGTTGCCTTTAAACCACAAGACTGTGGTTTGTTGTTTTATTTCTCGCAAGAAGTCAAGCGATGAGGAGCTTTTTGGGGTTTCAAATTATACTCATTTTATACACATTGCTGTTTTATGGTGATCTATTTGACAGGATTATGAAGATAGCTGTTTCTTAAAGGCAGCTTTTTGATTGTCAACACCTTTTTAAAAAAAATACTCCTTTTCTGCTTCTTGTTCGTGTTGGATTTGATGCAAGCCTATTTGTCTACGCTTCCATCGTTATCTGACAGTCAACCATGTTTAGAGACAGTCAAGCGTCAGCTCATGAAACAAACATTTAGCAAGCACACAACAGCAGAGCTGCCAGCTGACGTGCACCCGTTCAAATTCATCCCGTCATGTAAATAACTTGTTTCAGTGTGCTTTCAATTAAAGCGGAGGACGGAGTGCCATTGCTGCCTTTGATGGATGAGCTTAGATATTGGAGTGTACCGTTGGATGACAAAACGTTCCCCCACTCCACCTCAACTCCTCTTTCCTATTGATTCTCCTGGCGGTTATTCATCAGGGCGGTGGCCACTGTCAGATCAGCTGCTCCTTCTCCTCACAAAACACATTTTCCACAGTTATTGATAAAGCTATTTGACCTTTTATTCAAATGTGTGTATGTGTGTGTGTATTTGTCTGTGTAAGTGCACATCTGTGTTTTCTTTCTTTCTGCTGTTGCCAGAGGCTTGCAGATCACTGCAGCTACATGAATAAAGTCAGGCTGTTTTGATTAACGCCAAATGAGTAGGTCTATTCTTTGCAGATGTCTGTTTCAGCAGTACTGAGCCTTTTTTTACATAACAAAAATAAACCCAAACCTGTTTTACAGTTTGGCAAAGGTAAGCACACAATATACACAGTTTGCACACTAATATGTGGAGCACTCACACAGTGTGGTTTGGTGCAAGCTGCTTACATACCTACAGGTTAACATTTTATGTTCTTTTTTTTTTTTTGTCAATATGGAGGTGAAGACAGACTGTCCTGGCTCCAAGCAAAAAAAAAGCAAATCTGCCCTGAGTTAAAACGGCAAATAGCAGACACACTTATGGCTGAGTGAGGAGGAGAATTTTGACTTAACAGGACTTTTGTGCTATCAGTGATTTCCTTTCAGTTTGTTTTAATCCAGTTCTTGAAGTGTAAAATGTCTTGACATGCATGTCTGTTTTAAAAAGTGGCCATTCTAAATCCTACAAGGTCATTGAAAAGATGTGTTGGAATTCATTAATAATAGTTACGGGCAAGGAAGGATGGTAGGAACTTAAAGACATTCTGCATAATCTATGAAAAGTCACCTACAGCTTCAGTGTGTGATGTTTAGTGACAGTGCAGTGATGAAGGCAGAAGTTCTTTGTTAGTGTTTTGTCTATTCTGGGCTTTTTCATTTAGGGAATATTAACTCTGGTCCATACTCAAACACAATAGATGACAGTAACACACCTCAATGCTGGTTTCTGCCGACTGTAAACGAGAATAAAACCTCCATCTGTAGATACAAACAACTCAGTCTGAGGGAAAGAAACCACAAGGATTCCAATTTCCATGTAATTTTACACTAATGAACACACAATTCTGAATATTATATTACATTTCTGCTAAGGTCTCCTAAATATTACATGCTGGATCTTAAACACAGTCACAACTGAAAAAAGTGATATAAAAACACCAAAAACCTCTGAAAGTTTTGAATCCATTTTAACTGGGTGTCAGTACTAAATTTTACAAATACAACTGCATTAATAAGAAAACAGAACAATTTTATTACACACCCATAGAGGGATTTTTATTACATAGAAACATTTGGCTTACCCAAGAAAAAGTCATGTTTGAGTAATGTATCATGAGAGAAAAGTGTTCAATAACTATGTCATATATTTCCCCAAAAGAACTAAGGTTTGATGCCATAAAGGACACACTGGCTTTTTTCAGAGTTGTAAGGCTTCCAATCAAATTCTGTTTTTATTCATTTCTAAATTTGTGGTTGCTTTTACCCTAAGACGTCTGGTGCCTTAATCTGTATGTAGTTTCTCTCTACATTTGGCAGCATAAATACTCCTTTTGCAGTGAGTGGAACTATTATGTAGAGATTACGTTTACACAATAGCATAGGGCATGGTCAAGTGGGCACATAGAGTAATAAAAATATTGTTCAGATGTATAATGAGTGGGCCTACATTTACCTGGCAGATAAGTGTAATACATGAATGGAAAGGGTATTGGGTAAAAGGTATGAAATCTTTATTTAAAAAAAACGTCTTGGTTATGAAGGGTAAAAAAAAAAAAAAACTACATCCAAAATTTGCAGCATATCAAAAGTTGCTGTTTTCACTTGAAATTGCCAAAATTAACATTACCATAGTGTCAGGTATATTGTTGACTGCTACTCCTGCAATTTTGGTGAAAAAATTAACAGGTCCAGTATTGGGGGATATCGGTATGAAAGAAGTCTGGTTACATAGAGTGAAGGGATATTTGGCCACGTAGGGTTAATTCTCAAGGCTGGTAATCAAAATGATCTATTAAGCACAGATGATTTAATATAATCCTGATATCACACTTGGAGTGATTAAGTATACATAATGTTTAAAACCTATAAGCATTAAGGTTGAGACATAAATTAGTACTCTGTTGGGCAAATAAAGTATGAGACAAAAATGTAAATGTAAACTTCAAATATAGTCTCTGAAACAATGAAAATCACTCGGTTATTTTTTTATTTATATATTTTTTTGTAGATGTAATTTAGAAACCATAAAGTTGGTTTTAGGACTCCCAAACAGTAATGTATCAGCTATAAATGATAGAATAAGTCTACCCTAAAGTTTCCGTCCCACCAATGGCGACGACCGTCTGATGTGGTGAATCAGGGGGGAAAAAAAGAACATCTAGTTTTCATGATGATGAAGACTGCATTCAAAGTTAACACAGTCCAACCTTATGTGTTTAGGCTTGTCAAAATGAATATGTGAAATACCACCACCAACAAACAAATATGGAAATAAAAGCACCACAATTCCACAAATATTTAACTAATTTCCAGTGTCACTTCTGATATGCTAGATAAGGGGGGCTATGCCAGAATCCTCCAAAAGTGCCTTGTCCTCTTTTCCTCTACAATGGCATAGCCCAAGCACAGCCATTAGCCATCGCTATTGTTTTAATATTTGATTTACGTTATTAAAGGGTATGGTATATTGAAGACATATTGAATGGCTTATATTTGAAGGTAATTCTAAAGTATGTGATACAGGTTATACAAAACTGGCTACACACAAGGGCTAACAATATATATACTAGTGTATACATACATACATATATATATGTTTGTGTGTGTGTGTGTGTGTGTATATATGAAGAAAAAAAAAGTAAATCGAGGTTGAACATAGTTTCAGCTTCAAAGCTCATGACAAGGAGAGTGCAGGGAAGTCCCAGGATGTGCCAGGATGCTGTACCCTACATAATTCTATTTTAAGACTGTAATAGTGCTTTGTAAATAAATTAATCAATTAACACAAATAAAATATTTTTTTCTGTGAATATCTTGTGGAAGAATATCTTGAGATGCTGGCAGGTAGTTATTTAAATACACAATCATGTGTGAGTTGTGGACCAAAATTTTGGAAAAAAAAATCCAGGGCTTTTTTTTGTCTCAGTCTGTCCCTGACTTATGCCCCATAATAAACCACTGTTGATATTAAAGTGTTTTTTTCTAACTGTACTGATCATAATCAAGCTGAGTTGGAAAATTTTTAAAGCAGTGAAAGGTAATTCAGTGCGACTTGGTTCAATCATGAAACACCAGAACTCTGAAACTAGAGAGCGTGATCCTAACGAAGGTACATTTTGTATCTGGTTTTATTTATATGTGAACTCACAGCCGTGTCCATGTGGCATAGAATTTTAAACCCTGGTGAGAGTGAGGCACAACTGTTTTATCCTATGAAATTTGTGCTTATGTCTTTTCTGTGCCATCAATAATTAAGACTAGATCTTGGAATGAAAAAGTAATTTCCCTTGAAAGAACCGGATAGAATTGACATAAACCCCAGCCCTAAAAACACACCCCAAGAGGTATCTAAAAGCTCAGTAGGTGCCAATAAAAGTGGAAAAACAGAAATCTTTCTAGCAAAACACAACAACAAGAACAGGAACAACCCATTGAAGTGGAGAAGTGAAAAACAAGAGAGACTTAAGGTGATTCTCATCTTCGACTGCAAAGCCTGGGCACTCCAAAAAAAAAAGTGGGAATGTAATTTCCCAGACTAGGAACATAAGCCAGGAGTAATCTGGCCTGTAATACCTCCTAGTCCTTAAATAAAAGCCCTCCATTTTAAGTCTTCAACCTCGTTTTTTCCCCCTCCCTTCCCCACCTTTAATAGGATTTGGTAGAAAATGGCTTTGTGAATCGCTCCTCTTCGTCTTGCTCAAGGAAGAGCGGGCTATTCTCATTGAGAAGTGCTTAATTGCTTTAAATGACTGATGATACATCTAGGGAGAAGGGCCTTGAGCTAGGGGCCAGAGCCAGCCACACAACAGATAGCTCTCCTGGATGATGGGAGGAGGTGTGCCTCAGTGTGTATGCGGTTGTTTGCAACAGTGTGCATTTGCGTGTGTGTGTTTGTGTGCAGCAAAGATGAGATTCTGGGGATAGACAGTCCTCCATAAGGATCACAACAGTGTGCATGTTGTGCATGTTGAGCCTGCATTTGCTTGTCTGTGTGTGGGTGCACGCACATGTGTATGTGTGTGTGAGAGAGGGTCGCCAGGCAGTGTTCGTCCTATCGACACCCCAGTAACAGACTAAATTAAAGCTGTGATGAATTGTGGCTGTCACACCAGGAGAGAGGGGAGACTCTGCACCGTATTCCACCTCTGATTAGGTGGGGATAGAAAGATACAGAATATCATTATCAATATGTAGCACTATATTTTCATTAGATTTTTCTCTCCGCAGTGGACAGGTTGATAGCAGGATGATTTTTCATTTCAAGAAAAGATTAAACATCTTTATGGATGTCCGTGTTAAAATTTTTCACGTGTTTTGTGTTAGTGATGAGAATGTTTATGACAATCTTAAAAGTGTCAAAATACCTCAGGTGGTTGGGATTGCATTGTTTTCTTATTTCTGAATTGATTTAAAAAGCTAGGAAAGGTGCAACGTGCAATTAAAATGTAAAATGTGGAAATCCTTAAAGCTCTTTCATCATTGTAGGATGCTCATGGCCACTGAGCATGCACAAGCTTTTGGCTGTTTACTAAAAGAAGTAAAAAGTCGCTGTAGATGCAGGGATTGAGGGGTATTGCATATATTTGTGCACTCTGCGCTTTGAACGTGACATCCTTCGGGTAGACCACAAGGGTATTTTATTCACTTAAAACTGCAGAAAGGTACCTGAGAGCAACACTATTCATGCAAACACAAATTTAGCTTAGCAAACTTGTATGAGCACGGTCGTCTTCTGAGTGCTAATGAAGCAGAAGTAGTTCTTTGAGGTTCCCAAACATGGAAACAGGCAAGTGATGTAGGTTTGCAAAGAACATCAAGTTTAAAAAAAATATTACCTGTTAGCATGAAAGCAGACTTTTTTTAATAGCATAAATATATGGGTGATTCTCTTTTTGCAGCAACATTTCATGTCCCCATGTTTCACTTACCCTGATTTATAGCCTAATGGTAGAATACACACACACACTGTATGAGGTTAATAATATTATTAATTATTTAGAACAACAATAATTATTGCTCTCTCTTTCGAAGTTCCACTTTGTTGGGTTCATGGATTTAACAGGGTGGAATGGGAACCTAACAGGGGGAAATTTTTTCTGTATAATCTAGCTGTAGCTCTATAACTGATCAACATTTAGCTAGCCAACCTTCAATGCATTAATACCTTTAATAACTAAATCTAACTTCATACATATATATATATATGTATATATATATATATATATATATATGTATATGTATGTGTGTGTGTGTGTGTGTGTTTGT
>JAPTGZ010000014.1:29217037-29228506 GCA_029814645.1 Fowleria isostigma | reverse complement strand
ACTGAATTAACATTCCCCATAATTTATCATAACAGGGTGGAAGTAAAAGAGTTACCTATAGAGATGTAACATGTTTAAGATAAAAAAAAAACTAAGGTGAAAGTGACAGTTGAAGCTTATCTCAGTCTCCACAATTGAATTTTCATGAAAAACAAATGATGTCACTTCCTGTTAATGACTTTTATGGAATTTTAGGTTTTTTTCATGGCAATTAAGCACATTATAACAGGGTGGAAACTTTTGACTGGGACATGTACATTACAAAGAAAACAGTAAATAAGAAATACCGTTTTGCTAGATTCAGTTGCATCATACAAAAATAAAGTTTAGTCTATCAAATTATTAAAGGAAAAAAAGGTTTTGTAATTTTATGACTTATATATCTGGAGGAAGTTTATTACATGACACTGTAGGATACATGGAGTTGAGTATGTGTGCCAACAAACAGGTATGTAAAATACAAAGTAGCACTTGAAATGCATTTTATTTGTGTTTAAATTATAACAAACACTTAAAAACATTAAATTACTTAGTTGTAAATATTTGGTGCCTTTTAGAACATATCGGGGTAAGTGAAACATGGGGACACGAATGTTGCCGCAAAAACAGAATCACCCATACGTTCTTCACTTGACAGTCTTAAGACGGCAAAGACTCCTTTTGTTTAGAAAATTTCACTTGTTTTTTTTTTTTTTTTTAGTTCCACCACAAATCCTGAGCTCAAGATCCCCTGGTTGAGATACATGAGACTATTGTGAGAGAGATGTAATCAGATGTACACTGTCATCAGTCGCAAGGGGGACTTGTGGAGACTTATAAGAACTGTTTTGTGCTTTCTCCTATCCAATCTTTTCAAATTGTTCCCATCTGAATCATCATGGTAGCTCTACAGCAACCCAAATCACATATATAGAAATAGAAGGAGAAAGACAGAGGGAGAGTGGGACGTAATTGCAAGCAGGACCAAACATTACTACATTATTGCCAGCTATTCGTGAAGAAATAAAGCTCTGTGATTTATTTTTTTTATGCTTTCACCTGCTGTACATGCACTTAGGTGTTACTTTAGAAATTAGCATTTCTCAGATATCAACATGTGTTTTTGTCTGTTGTAGCCATGACAGCAGTGGAGTTGACAGCTCTAACACCTACACAACACAAAGAAAAGATTATGACCTCTCAATGTGTTATTTTCTTTTTAAATGCAACACAACACACGTCATTTCTGTTCACAAGTAAATACGTTGGCTAGAAGTGATAATATTGTAAAGGATCAGTTTATGGATGTAATACGGAGAGAAAGTGGTTTCAGACATTCATTATGTGTTTGCACAATGATGTGTTTTCAGTTCGTGAATCAGGTGAAAGAAACAGCATGGAAATATTTCACCTTGTGGCATTTTTAAGTCGGAGGAATTCAGCCTTTTGCAGCGTAATGGCCTGGTTTTGTTTGATGAAGTTAGCATATTGTTGCTATTGCACGCTATTAAACTGTACCTGATTTCATTTTTTCTTTCATTTTTAATAATGAATGCAAAATGCTCTAATACTTTCAAATTTTTTCTGTCTTCAAAAGATAAAACTGAAATAAATACTGAAAAGAGGACACATTTTTCCTTACTTTATATGGTACAAATCCTAATCGTGTAAGGTGACCAAACATAGCTTGTATATATTTTATGTATCAGTGTTTCCCCCATCGACATTTCTTGGCAGAGCTGCTCAAACACTGTTGACGCTGGTGATGCTAAAAATCTCAACTGGAAGTGATACACGCAACTATTTTAGGTGACCCATCAGTAGTAGGGTGATACACATATATCCTCCCATGGTGGTAGGCTGTGTTTGTGTATATATTGTTTTATCATTGACCCGTATCCTGTTTACCTGACAGAGACAGGAGCTCAGTGTCGAAACTCCTTAAAAGTCAAAGCCAAAGGGGGGAAAGGGTGGAGAAGCGCATCCAAACGTATACCACATGTTATCACACACATATACACACTCTGATACACGCGCACACCCACACATACACACACTCTCCACCAGCCGCAGGGCGCCATGGTTACCTTGGAACTTTAACGTGGACCAGCTGGTGTACTTGGGTTGTGAAATTACATTGCACTCACTTGCACACACTCACGTTCACGCAGACACACACAGGCTTACATACACAAACACACACATTTGCAGAGGATCAAAGGGAGTTGGAGCCCTGCACAGCAGCCCTCCTGCTCCTGCCCTTGGCTAAATGGACGACCAAACATTCCAAGCTGTCCAGCCCAGTAATATCTGGCCTGCAGCCTAATGAAGATGGACTGTGTTTATAATTCTCATGTTTGCTCTGATCACTAACATAATCCTTTCTATACACAAAACATAGAGGCAGAAAACACTCTTTGTTTCTTTCGCATTAAAGTCAAAGCAAAGGAAAAGAAAAGAAGAATGAGAGAAGTGCATTAAGATGAAATACAAACCCGGTTCCAGCAGACTTTGTAGCTCTTTGCATTTTCACACAGGGCATCACATGATCTCAAACAAAGGAGAAGGCACCAAGGGATGTTTTTCTGCCTGCTTGAGACTTTGACACCTGCCTCGCCGCAGCAAATTGGAATGGCTCACTCTCAAATGAGATTTCTGCCCGCCGCATAGGGAGAGAAAAAAAGGTCACCCATTACAACTATTCTACATGATTCAGAGAGTTATCACATCTCTGCTCGCCTACCTTCCCTTTAATTAGCTTTGGGGACCTGGGCAAGGTGTATGTGTTCGTCTGTGTGTGTTTGTGCATGTGTCTGTCTGGAATACACAGAGGCTTTTTTTTTTTCTTTTGTGCTTTCAATCCCTTCATTGATGTTTGCACCAAAATTAAAATCCTATGCTGCTTTTTTTGGGGGACATACGGTATTTCTTTAACCGCAAATTTATTGACCCATGAAATCTGCCCTTTTTAGTCTGCGCTGTGAATCAGAGATTACTGTTATCACTAAGACGCATGCTACACTGAGTACGACTGAGGTGATGTGGAGCAGTTTAGTAGTTGTGTGAAGGTGAGCTTTTGGTTTTTAGTGACTAAATAAATGGCAAGATGCAAGTTCTGTTTCAAGAGCTTCCCCACATGATTTATTAGAAGCAGTTTTTTGTGTCTTAAAGTACTGTACAGTCACGGAAAAACTGATTAGACCATCAAAAGTCATCAAAAACAGTGGTTACGGAATTAAGTACTAACTCCTTTGTGTATCATGTGACTAAAACAGACATGTGAGACAGTGATAGAAACACACTGATAACCATACATGTATTTTTTTTGCTCTTTTGACTGTGGATTGATTAACTTTTCTTAGATACAGATAACTTATGCCACTACTATTCCATATTGTTGAATATCATATTGATGTTGTTGACTGACCCTCATAGAGAATTTAGGACTCATAGGGACCACTGTTGCTCTAATTGCATTTATAATTTAACAATTTCTTCCTTTTTTCCCCCTTTTTTTTTGCCCCACACCCACCATACAGCACTACTTTAAATTATCTTCTTTGTTTTCAAGTTTATTTTATATGCAATTTCAACAGGCAAACAATGTATACAATATATGTGGGTGTATGCAGAATTAAAGCCAGTCTGCTAAATGGTGGAGGGGTGGAGCTCTGTTGGAGCATGGTAGGGGATTGTTCTTGTTCTTTTTATTGACTAATGTATGTCTATAACATATTTAGCTTGTACATTTTCCACATAAATACCAATAAAAAGACTTAGAGCAAAAAAAAAAAATTGTCTATAAATATACAATCACGGAAAAATTATTAGACCATCAAAGTAATCAATAACAATGTTTATGCAATCAAGTACTAATCATGTGTATCATGTGACCAAAACAGACAGAAAAAAACCCCCAAAAAAACATAGAATGTCTAAAAGCACTGTTTTTGTCAGTGCAATGCCATACATATTGATGTAAGAACTTATGTGATTTTGGTTATTATCAAGAAAACCATGAAAAATAGATAGATATCAGCTTTGAAATTAAACTCTTATGAGATATTTTTGTTGTTATTATTATATTTGTCCAAGCAAATATACCTTTTGTTTCACCAGTCATTAAAATGAAGAAGAAATTAAAGAAAATATAGAGAGGTCTAATAATTTTTCCAGCGACCATGTCTTTAACCATTCCAAAATCCCAGTAAACTGAAAGCAAAGGGGCAAATGTCAGACTATTTATGTAATTTTGCTACTGGTCTGTGACTCCATCCTTCTGTAACTCATACAGTTCAATGTTAGCACCAGTATCAATGCGATTACGACAATTACTGAACCTACTACTTTGTTTTTCGTACTTTTACAGCTGGCAGTGATGACAAAAGCATAAAGTTACAACTTGGCAGTGAAATTCATTGTGAGAGCCAAGTGTGTTTGTAATTCTCTTTCAGGAGCGATGGTTAATATACTGACTGGCTTTGCATTGATTGAGGAAGTGAGAAGAGAAGAGAACAGAGCCGAGGTGATTTGACTGAAGGTAAGGTAAACCTCAAACTTCAAAACCAGGACTCACTGGCCGGGGACAATCCTGGATCACATAAACTTGATGCTGTGACTTCCTGTAATGTTTTTGTCAATGATTACATGCATGCAAACTGTCCCTTGTACACTTACACTGCCTCACCCACACATACACACACATAGGCACTGTGCATCAATAGCAAAATGGTATAATCAACTCTCAGAGGAAGACATCACTGCATTTAGAATCAAACCTATGGAATCAATACCTGTGTTACACTTAAGATGACAAAGTGCTTAGACGGAGCTCATGCAGCCACACAGCCCCGGGGTAGGTTTGGAATGTATAGATGGATTTGTGGATACTTTATAGCTGTGATTTTGGTTGTGTGATAGATCCTTGCAAATCTGAACCCCTCGGGCATAGACAACCTTTCCAACAGTGAAATATCTAAACACAACATACAGTATAAAGCAATAGCAAGCAGTCCTTTAATAATACTCTGCAGATGCTTGCAGGGTGTCCAGGTCATCTTGGAATGTAATTAAATCATCATTATTGTGACCCATCTCATTCCTGCTGATATTACATTTTCAGTTTTAATTAGTTTATACTCTCTTGATGTGTTATAGCTAATATGAGAAGCCAATAGAAGTGCAAGCCGATAGAAATGCTTGTATAGAATTCGACAGAGGGGGTCGAGCTAAACCCAGGTCAGTTAAGCACATTGGAACTGTATATTTTATTTTAATTTAGTAACAACAGTCCATACTAGCTGGGTGACTTGCTATATTGAAATATGTCATTTATTTTATCTTTGCCATAACGTAACACTGAAGTCACAATTGTTACATGCAAAAGAAATACATATATTAATATAAATAAATCATCACTTAAACCTATATATTTAATTGGAAACTGAAATGTGAAGGTAATTTCTGAGAAAGTATTCTTTTCTTATGTCTTCTTCTTTGTAATGATGAACTCCTAGTTGTTGAACTGGTATGTTAGAGTGACATCAAGAGACCTTCACTTTAAGACAGTGTGTCAATATCGGCTAAAGTAGAGGAGTGGCTTGAAAGCTAACCACAGAATCAGGCTAAGTGTGAATTTCCATTTCTTTCACACGGTTGGTAATTACCGCTGCACTCCCTCATCCTGATTGTTTGAAACTATCTTTGCCTGCAGTGTGTGTGCGTGTAAGTATGTCTAAAAAAAAAAGAGAGAGAGAGAGTGGAGAGTGAGAGAACAAGCCTTATATATTATTGCAGTCACGATACCCATGTCTGAAAACAAGGGCAATGTAAATCTGAGTTTGCTGAATCTAACACACACACACACACACACACACACACAAAGAGGGGAAAAAAACCTCATCTCCCTTCTTTCCCTTATACACACATAATGCATTAAAATGGAAAACAGCTCACACCAGTCCCAGAGTTGAAGGGGGCCCTAATATTTGTTTTTCCCTCCCCTGTAGTGTCCTCATTGCCAATGACCAAATTTATAATAATCTCTGCCTTAGAGTCCAGCACTGTGTTCAGAATCTGTAATCACCCCAGCAGCGATTCCTTCAGCCTGACCATGGCCATCTACAGGCCCACTTTTCTTCAGCTTCATCTAGTTCTTCTGCAGCAATACTGCAATTGGTCCCAATCCCTGAAATCTGCCTATAGGCTGGACTGGCTCTATGCATGGCTGATACTTACAAGGACACACAAACACAGTGATGTATTGTAAGCCATCATCTGGTATTTCACAGAATTTAACCTGCAGTCACTTAAATAACATTGTTATGACAAAAAAGGACCATCATGTATGTGGCAAAATGTGCCCTTGCTCTTAACCATCCTGTTGTACTTCATTGTGTTTACCAAGTGAGAACCGTTGTCAGGGTCAGGGATCCACACTAGGATAACAATTATATTGTAAGAAAGCTACAAGAAGTTTTGGCTACATCGTCCATACTCAACTTCCAGTTTTTCTAATGCAGGGATGTCAAACTCATGCTAGTCTAGGGGCCACATACAGCCCAAAATGACCTGAAATGGGCCGGATCATTAAAATAAAAACATAATAATATATACATAATCTCACTTCCAAATTTTGTATGTCTACCTTCTGTTTTTGAGTGAAACAAAGTACAATTATATTATCAAAATTTTTACATCTACAAATTGTTCTTAAAAAAAAACATTAAAACACGAACAAACTGAAATTTATTGACAGAAATTGCAGTTTTAACAATGTATGCCATTATTTTACCTCAGCTTCGCATTTTCACATGTTCATTACAACTTACGGGTCACCGAGGATCAACAAAAACACAAAACAGTTAATATCAGTAGAATATCATTAAAATTGCACTTAATTCACATTTTTTGTTAAAGTCTAAGTCTGTAAATATAAACATTTTTGTGTAATTTTACCGTTTTTTAACACTAGAACAATGGAGAAAAAAAAATGTTTTTCATTATTTATAGTTTATTATGATAGCATTTTACTGGTCTGACCCACTTTAGGTCAAATTGACCTAAACTAATTTTGACATCCTTGATTAGATTATGGGCGACACGGTGGTGCAGCGGTTAGCACTTGTGCCTCACAGCAAGAAGGTCCTGGGTTTGATTCCAACACCAGTCGATGGGGTGGGACCTTTCTGTGTGGAGTTTGCATGTTCTCTCCATGTCTGTGTAGGTTTTCTCCAGGTACTCCGGCTTCCTCCCACCATCCAAAGAAATGCACTGATAGGTTACTTAATTAATCTAAATTGTCCATAGGTGTGAATGTGAGAATATTTGTTTGTCTCTATATGTCAGCCCTGTGATGAACTGGTGAATTGTCCAGGGTGTACCCCGCCTTCGCCCATAAGTAGCTGGGATAGGCTCCATGTGACCCCCTTCACCTTACTGAGGATAAAGCGGGTTCAGAAAATGAATGAATGAATGATTAGATTAATTAATCAGTGTAATTTTTGTATTGCACCAATTTATCCCCCAGGCCGGACTGGACCCTTTGGCGGGCCAGTTTTAGCCCCATGTTTGAGACCCCTGCTCTAATGTCACTGTTAGAAACCATGCAAATAATATTCCGAATTCTAAGTCAATATTCTCAAGAGTTAGCATGCCGCGCCTTGCTTTCTGTGGTATTAATATTTAATATTTATCAAGTGTGTTTTTATATAAAGTTTAGATGACAGTAAAACATCCATTAGTGCTTTCTTTTGGAACATAAGTAGAGGTTTAAAACACTAATTTAGTATTCAATATGTATTCAGAGTCAATCCAGAGGGATGCAATTTTCCTGTTGGACAACAAATTTAATGCTAAATATTTTCGTTTGTTGTTGAGAAGGAAATAAAACAAGAAAAATAGAGAAATATTAATGTTATGTAGGGAGTAATTTGCAGTGAGAACAAACACTCCAGGAGTATGAAATTATAAAAACACTATTGCCAATGAACTAATCCACACAGTACATGTTCAACATAAACACAGCTGTGGGATTATTTATCGTTTCTTGCCCTCTTTGAGCTCCAGGAGGAAGCTGAAAAAAATGCTGACTGGCATATTTACATTGCATGTCTTTCTTGCTCTGGCCATTATTCTTATGAATAATAAATATATATATTTTTTTCATTTATATGACCCTAATGGGTGTTGCCTGTTACCATTACAAAAACAACAGCAAATATCAAACACAAAAACACTATTGATTCTTGTTCATTTTAATGATCTGTAATGTCTTTTGTATTGATTAAAAGCAAATCAAAACCAAATTTCACCTTTTCATTTCACAGCTGCATGAATTATACATCTGAATGTCATTGCTCTTGAGCAAATCAGCTGCAGTTTCTTTTTCATTTTTGGTCCTGCTTTTACAGTTTATTACTATATTCCTCTCATCCACATTTTCTTAAAGTACCAAACCAATCCCTGCTGCCTTTGAACAGATGAAGTCTGACAAATTAGTTTTCTAAAAAGAGCCACAAACACGCCCATTCAGATATAGACGCATGATAAACGTGCATCTCCCTTTACCATTGAAGCCCATATACATATGAAGTACTAACATATACGACTAGTCTTGATTAATCAATTGGCTAAAGCAAATTTTTACAACTAGAGTCCTCTGAGGGCGTTACCTTGGGTGCTCTGCAGTCTGCATAAATCATAAATCAGACCAATCTGATGATTGCAGCAGTGATATCTCTAGCTCTTGCACTGCCTCTGCCCGGCCTAATGTTATTTTCCTCCCCCGAAATGCATAATAGCAGTAATGATAATAATAATATGCATGTCAAATCCAGCTCATAAATATCAGGATCAATCTGGCTCGAGAGAGGGTACGTAGTATGCATAAAAAAAACAACTCAAATAAGGGACAAGTGAGTGCTCTTTTAGTGGTTGTACCCATGTTACAGCAAAATGGAGAGAAATAAATAGACGCATTCCTCCTGGAAAGAGCTCTGTGACCTCCTATATGTATACTCTGCTCATTTGTATGTGTGATTGTGTTCCTGTGTGTATTTGTGTGTCCTCCCATTGTGCGTGAGTGATGACTTCAAGCAACTGTGACCCCCTCACATCACCCCTCCATGCATATAAAAACAGCCTACTGCTTTAATATCCTCATTTAATGACTAGCTTCAGTGAAAGACCATTAACGTAATGACATCACACTGGCCAGCTCACGCTCACACAAAATACATGAAAGCGAATAAACTCTAAGCAGTGACATTTGCTTTTTTTTACTAATGAACAATGAATTAGCAGCAGAGGTGAAATGTTTTTCACTATTAAGCTTGTTTGAGTACAGCTATGTCTTCGTTTTAATCCTAATAGGTGATCTCTGCACTGTCCACACACAGGCTACAGTTTTGGTGTGTGTTCCCATGCGTGAATGAGTGTGTGCGCATTTGGGAGGGGGTTGCAGTTTCATCTTACTAATTCAAGGACAGTTCTTAATCATGCAGAGTGAATACATGGAGACATTACAGGAACATATGCATTAACCTCTTGCATATTTACGTCATGGACGCACACACTCACCCAAATGCCAACACATGAGTGCACATGCACACTGACTACACACAAGCAATTTGTAATATTGAATAGCTGACACAGTAAGATTTCATAATCTATTGACAGTGTCACAGCATAGTCATGCAAGGTGGTGGAGCTATTGATAAACACAGTATTGGTCTGTCATTTGTGTTCTTTAATCTGGGCTGATGTAACTTAGCGCCAATAGCAGATCCAAGGCCACTACTGATGACATCAGAGCACCCATAGGGGCTAAGGAGTACCCAGAGCAAGGGTTTTTCCTTGCCGCACTTTTGTTGAATGGTTCATCGAGTGTGTTTCTTTGGGGGTTTTTATACCATCAAATAATAAACACAGACAGTTAAAGAAGAAGAATATGTTTATTTTTTCATACAGAAAATACACTTTATTATTTGCAAACATTACACAGCTCTAACTAACCTTATAAACAGTGAGAAAGCAATAACATTTTTTTTTATATATATTCAGGGAAATGTGTGCACCAACTTAAAAATGAAACTTTGTCAACTCATTTTGGCAGTAATGAAGCTTTACACCAAGAATAAACACTCCTGTACACAAATTAATACGCATAATGCATGCACACATGCAAAATAAGTGTACAAAACCACAAATTAAAAACAAAATTAAATCATCCACCTCTTTTTTGAAGCATAAACAAGACAATGGAGCTTGAGTTTACATTGTGAACAGTTCATAATTCAAAACAGCGAACTAATCTAGTTGATATACTATACCTCAGAACACAATTCCCCCTTGGTGGCAATTACAGCAGTACTCCCAAGATCAACAGCCCACCGCACACACTTGTAAACGTACATACACACACACACATACACCATCAACATCATTTTTGTCTTTCCAATTAGAATTTTTAATATCCTGGTCCGCATTAATGGAGATTAATGACCAATCGCCATGGAGAATTCCAACATCATCTATTATCATTCCAGCCTTGGTTCGAGCTTGCTCTAATTACATCCTCAAAATGCCCTCCGCTCCACAACCCCCAACACCCTAAGATCAATCAATAATTTTAATTTTCGGATGCCCCCCAGCCCCATTCCAATCCCGACCCGTCCTCTGTTTTGCTTCCTTTCTTCCTCCTCCTTGCGCGTCGATTTCTCTCCATAGAAAATCAAGTGCTGTAGGATAAAGGCTGATTGGGAATTAATTACCCATCTCGTCTATAGCTCCCTTTGATTCCTTCGTTTGTTGGTCCGTTTGTTTGGTTGCTTGTCCCTCCTCGTTTCTCTCTTGTGTCTGCTACGTCTTTCCTCTCTCGCCCTCTCTCTGTCTGGTGCATGGTGGGCGCTTTCCACTCTTTCCCCCCTTCTTGCCACGTAATTAGCATGCAGATATGCATCGCCTGATTCGCAAGTCAAATCGGCTCGCTATTTCCCTCTGTCTGCGTCTGTATTTCATTTCGGGACCCTGATTGTTCTTATTCAAATCGGCTGTTTGATTTGGGTACCCCCCTCCCCTTGTACCCAGCATACCAAACACACACATATTAACTCGCACAATTTCTGATAACGTCCCTCTTTATCTTCAGACGACAGGGTTTTTCCAATACATACTACATTCTGTCCTGCTGCCAATGATGCAAAACGAATCAAGTATGAAAATTAAACACAACACCAATCACATAACTATTGTAGAACAACTTAGAAGTTGTATAGCCTTTCTCTTCTTTACTTCTTCTGTCCCAGGTTGCCAGTAATTTGCGCTTTTCCTTGATGGTAGGTTTAATATGATGGACTCTTTTCCTTTTGCTGTTAAAAAGAACCTCCTGCTTCATTGACAGACATTCACACCAGCAAGAATATGGTGTTTTTAGCCCAAAACATACACATAATGCATTTCTCTCTCTCTCTCTCTCTCTCTCTCTCTCGC
>JAPTGZ010000014.1:29203929-29216937 GCA_029814645.1 Fowleria isostigma | reverse complement strand
CCTGTAGTTGTACCAGGCATTAAAATGAACAAGAAATTGAAGAAAACATAGGGTGGTCTAATATTTTTTTCCACAACCGTATGGATATAACCCCAGTGATAATGGGCTGTGCTGGAAAAATTTGAAAAGGACTCTTGGAAGTGCTTAAAAAGTGCTTGAATTTGACCTTAAAAAATGTGTAGGAACCCTGTAAAGAACTGTTTCGTCACCTAATAGGCCTGAATGATGCAAAAAATTCTATAACAGTGTTTTTGACAGACATTAAAATTGTGACATGAAGCACAATTTAGTAAAAACAGTTTCTGCTGCATTTCACTGAAAACATATGAAAATTATGCTGATGTGTGCAACCTTTGGGATGTGTTTTTTTGTGATTCAGTTGTATTTTGATTAATTGTTCAGTGCTAGCTTGTACCTGAGAGATCTGCTGCTATGCCTGTGTCTGTTCTGTCCTTCATCAGGTTTATGGTGGAGGCAGGAGGGGGCAGGTCACATGGGCAGGGTGTTACTTTGTACTGTCTTTTCGGCTTCTCTCAGTGATGTTATCTTCACAGTATATTCATCACTAGAATTAACTGTAGAGGTGTGACTAGCTTTTACTGTCTGGTCCCTGTGAATGCATCACCTTGTGTCACCTTGTGTGCCATCGTGGTCTATTATCTGTTAGTATTGTCATGTCAGTAGCACTTATATATATGGTGGACGGTTCACCTGCTTTTGAATCACCCTGATTGAGTGTTTGCAGGTTAAGAAGGGCAACGGGAACAGTAAAGGGTTCCCCATTCCATATTCTTATACGCCATCAAGCTATGTTTAATGTTAGCGACAAGCATTTCCACTTAACCTTTCATTTAGTTTTAGGCATCTTGGTGAGGGAAGAATAGAATATAGTGCTAGCGTTACTTTGCCTTTGTACTTGCAGTCATGGAGTGGAGTGGATGTGAATAGCCTAGGGGACCCAGTAGAATGGGTGCTTTAATCTGAAACCGGCTTCATTATTAAAATACACTCTTCTCCCAAAGTCCTGGGAGACTTGGTGGAATAATATTTGTTTAGGATGAATAATAAAAGCGTAAATGGGCTTGAGTGGAGCGCAACGGGACCAGCCCTCCCTCTCAGCCTTCTTTCTCCTCCCTTCTACTCTGTTTGATTTATGAGCGCGCGTCTTCTTTTATTGAGCTTTGAAAAGAAGATGGCATTGTGGCAGTATAGCCCACTAACATGGAAAATGAATCACTGGTCTGCCCACCGGCCACTCGGCCTCTCCTCTCTCTCTCTTTCTCTTTCTCTCTCTCTCTCTCTCTCCCCCCCCTCTATCTCTTGCTCTGCCCCAACCCTTTTCTATTTCTCTTACACAGAGTATGTCTGCTGATGCAGGAAGGTGTTTGCTCAGCACATTTCAATATGAACATCATAATACTCTATCTAGCTGCCATCCGTTTTCTTGTCATAAACCAACACAAGCCAGCAGTTTTTATTCCTGAATGCTGTGAGACAAAATCATATTAATTTTCCCTCTAAAACACAAATGTCATTATATAGCGAAATGATTGAGGCGGGCTGCAACATCTATTTTTGAAGGCATTGAAAAAAGATATGCGAGAAAAGTCAATATTTGACCTTTGCCACATGCATAAATGGAAGTCAAATTGGAGGCAGACCTCTATACTTCACCCTTATATTGCTTTAGGCTCTCATACATACTTAAGTATCTCACCCAATGCGTACAGTGATATTAAAAGATTAAAATATAATGGTTCCCTTTTTCATTAAAAAAAAAAAGTTCACTCTTCCCGGTGGCACTGTGGCAAAAGTACAGTATTTTGATCCACTCTCAGAATTTTTCTGTCGTCACTTGTTCTGCAACCCTTAAACTCACACACTCACAGCAACAAGTGTCTGAGCGTAGGGGGAGGTTCCCCTGCATAGTCATGTCTTGGTGTCGTTGGCACAAGGCCAGCTTTGCCATCTGTCTCCTCTCCCCCTCTCTCAGTCTCTCCTCCTCCTCCTCCACCAAGCCAATCTGCTCTACATTTGCTATCATTACGTGCCTGCCATCCTTATGGCATATCAGAGGCAGGCGCCAGGCACCCTTTACCCCTCTCTCTCCTCCTCCTCCTCCTCACGCCCCTCTCTTCACGCCCCTATTTCCGCGCCCACTTTGCCACAGAGTTCTCTAAAGGGTCCAGGTGGCATCTTGCCCTTCTCTCTTCCCGGAGCCAGGACGGAAAACAAAGAAGCGCTGCGAAGAGAACAAAAAACTCCCTGAAAACAAGGATATACTCCCTTCCACATCCTGCTTGGAGCCCGCTGTGCCTCCTGTGCCCACAGGCTTGGTGTGGGTTTGTTGTTGTTGTTGTTGTTGTTGTTGTTGTTGAGTCCCATGCCTCTCTCTCTCTCTCCTCTGGATGGCAAAATGCTGAGGAAGTGAAGCCTCTTCAAAACCTTGGAACTTTCCTGGCTTTGGTTCTTTTGACGGGACCCTGGTACGTCTCATATGCCCACAAACTCACACACATAAACACATAAACTCACACATGCACATGCACGTAGATGCTGCAGAGTGTTTCTCTCAGAGCTCCCTGCCACCTCGTCCGCCTGCTGCCTCGAAAGAACTGGGAATACCATGGGATCTACCAGAGACTCACTCACACGTACACACAGACACACGCCGGATTTAATACGCACGTGCACTCGCCGGTCGTTTGAGGCTGCAGGAAAGTGAATAATCAATTAAGTATTGATTTCTTGTAAGATTTTGTAAATTTCAAAGGCAAAGACAAAGAGGGTAGCTTAAGGAGAGCCGCCGCGAGCGAGAGGAGCCGCAAATTAGCCAATAAAAACAGACGGGGGAATAAACGAAGGTGAACGAACGAAGTGCTCGTCATTGCAATATGCCTGTGTTTTTTTCTTGTTGCTCTATTGTTTCTAGATGCCCCGCCAGATGAATTAATGCTGAATGCGACAATGGTTTCCAATGGAGATGAAGGGATGGCGAATGGGCGAGCGAGGGTTAAAAGCAAACGCTGCAAGAGGAGAGAGAGAGTGACTGGAGGACTTGGTAATTAGGCAGTCGGCAACACACACCTCATCAGTATGCGGAGTATGCAAATTGGCCGACTGGCTCTTTCTCTTTGACATGGATCAGAAGGCAAGAGCTGCAGAGAAGAATTAAGAGCTATTATTCTACCCAAGGAGAGGCTGATATATGCAAACGAGGGAGACAAGGGGAGGAGGAGGAGGAGAGCAAAGAACACTCTGTAACCACAGAGATATACAATGGACTCCACTGCAAAGGAGAGTCAAATGCAATCACACAAATACACTCTTATTCTCCCTCGCACGCTGGAAGACTTCTACACTTGCGCTGGGAATAGCGAAAGAGAAAACGACAATCAGACATGCACCTTCATTCCCTATTATGCCTATCTCCGCATATTGATAGGCTGCCTCGTGGATGATAATTACCTTTTGGAATATCGAATCGCGAAACGAGCCTCGGAATGAAGGAACAAGAAGAAAGGACAGAAAAAAGAAAAAAAAGAGCGGAGGTATGCAAAGGCGCTAATGATATTCAGAGCGCTGACTGTGTGTCATCTGCATGATGACAACGGCCAATTATAATGAACCATTGGCTCTCCCCCACAGATAAGTAGGAGAGAGAAGGATATGGGTAAAGAGGAGGGGGAAGCGAAAAGAACTTCCCTATCCCTTTCTTCTTAATTTGCCGATTCTGCGTCATGTGGATTTACAGTAACGATGCCTGTTGAAGAAAAAATGACAATCTTTCCTTGCATTGTCCATTAAAGGGAATAAAGGCCAACGAAGATGAGAGTATCCCTCCCTCCAAGTAGGATTAATGGCTGCTAAGGGTGGTATTCCATCGCCATGCTCAACTGGGCTTTGGTTCTGATGGCATTCGCTCCTGTACCAACCATCGCTCTGACTAGCCAAAGAATCTGTTGAAAAACACATACACAAGCATATGCACACACGCCGGCATCATTCTCAGTGCCGCCCTCTCCCTTTCCTCATCACACTACAAAATGCCTCCCTATCACCGTTTTGCATATTCGCATGGTGCCCCGCCTGCCACAAAGGACTAAACAGCCGTATGCAAAACAGTCTGGTATCCCCACTTACATAGCAATGAGACACACAGTGTGAGAAAGAAGAAAAGGGGGGGGCGGGAGCTGAACAGGGGGTAAAACACGATGTGGGGAGGAAGACAAGAAGGTGGGGGGGCGAGAGGGCCACAGGGGAGCTTGTTGGCACTAAAAAGGGGCACGTGTGGTGATACCACTCCTACTGCGTGATGACAGAAAGAGGCGGGCGTGGGAAAAAGAGTGGAGACGGGGGGAGGCGGTGGAAGGGAGGAAGGAGGAGGGAGATGTGGGACTAGGGCATGTTGGCACTAAAAGGGGGCACGTGTTGCTTGAGAAGGAGGGGAGTGGCGATGTGGGTGGGCGAGGTGCAGTGGGAGGTGCAGGGAAGTAGGGGGTTAGCGGGGGTTCGGCAGGGGTGGCACTAAACACAGACAGAGGAATATCTAAGACGGAAGGGCTTTCATATGGAGGGGCCACCTGAATTAAGGAGGAATGTCACACCATTAAAACACAAGATGCACAACCGGTCTCCCCACACATACACATAAATACACACTTATTGTCACATCTCAGGGGAATATGCCAGGGGGTGTGGCTGCCATGCCTGTGACGAAGCACAGTCACTTGAACACAAAATACCCATGTGTACTTCCACAGACCTGCAGGGGTGCCAATGATATGCATGCACACATTCTTACACTTTTTTGCATACTCTGCTCCATTAGGGAGATCAGTCTTTACTGCAGACCTGGCAGAGAGCCAGAACACTCTGTGCCTGGTAGGGCATATAAACAACACATGCACTGTACCAGAGGGTTCCCACATTTTTCTGTGCTTTGAAGAAAATGTTTTGATTCCTCTGTAAGAATCCCTTTTGTTGCTGTAACTAATATGCAGTACAAGGGCTTACTATGGACAAATCAGACATGCAAGAATTACACTTTACTTTCTGCAGTGACATTTTAATTTGTTTTATATTTATTTATATATGTTTTATAATTGTGATAATAAAGCTTAATGATCATTTAAAAATGTCCCACTTGTTTAACCTGTGTAGTTAATTGGCTAATCTGGTTTACTGGCCAATACAGATGAATACATGACTGCAACAAACTTACAGTACTCAACATAAATGAATACACCCTCTTTGAAAAATAAGACTTGAGTCAATATCTCAATGAACTTAAGCACAGTTTCAAAACATTTGGACAAAACTGAGTTTTATAGAACATTTTCTCAAATGAGAACATGATATGTTGTAAAGTGTCCCTCAGAAAATGCTGGTTCTCAAAGAAAACTAATGGTTTTGAGACAAATCTGTTAGGGTGTACTCATTTATGCTAAGCACTGTACCTGGCTATTTGTTGTGACATTGTAAAGAAAGGAATGCATGTGAAAGGTAGCAAGAAGCTCTAGCATTTAGGAAAGAGCCAAGTTTACAAATGGGATTTTCGACTAGCCCAGCATTTACTAGAAGGCACTGCTGAACCTTGACCTCGATGACAAAAACACCAAATTGGTTTGATTTTGAGTTCTCGCTCCCCAGCTTTAAGTCATCCAGTGGCAGTTCTATTTGATTATTTTCACATTCACTTCTAGTTTAAGAGTGATAGTAGTTTCACATGTCCTCCTTGAGATGCAAGGCTATAGCTTTTATCCACACTAAGTGAATCATCAGTGGCAGTATCAAATTACCCTCAACAGAGACCAAAGGTTACTTAAAGGCCTTTTAGTCATCCATGCTGGCATGCCAGCTAATTTACAGCAGACTCATTAGACCAGCATTAAACACAATTTCCTGCCGACAAATTTCATTTGGTAGAAAAATCATTACCATGGCAATAATAAACAAGCTTATACAGTAGTGGCTAATGGCAATTTGAGTAACCTAATGTTGTTAGTAAACCCCAGAAATAGCAACAGTGGCTTCAACAGCTATGATCCAACTCTGTTAAACATACAGTAGATGTTGACACGGTGAGTGTTAAGATTACTTTAGAGTTTTCATTTCTCTCTGTTTTTCTTTCTTAAGGTTTGTCTTGGGCCTAGACTATGACAGTAGAAATATAATGTTTCATAACTGTCAGTGCACAGGGTTGTGTGTAGCCTGGGGTTGCTGTGCTGAACAATAAACCATAATTTGATAGATGAGAAATTACAGCGGTCCATCTACTGTGCAGGGTCTTTACCCCGGGCAACGCAATACTGCGCCAGATGATGTGTCACATTTCTCTTAGAAAGAGGAAAAAATGATATTTTTTCATACTTTGTTAACAGTGACTTCCTTTGTTTTGAATGTAAAATCATGGTTTTATGTCGATGAAAATAATATGATTGCATGAAAAACAGTGGTGGAAGAAACTCTCTTGTCTTTCTTTTAAGTAGAAGTACCACTACCTCAATACTGAAAATAACCTGTTAAAAGCAAAAGTCATACATTTGGACATTTATTTCAGAGAAAATATATTCGGTTTGGAATTGGAAGTCTTGAAAGTACTAGAATCACTCCACGCCACTTCAAAATCAGTAATTAATTAATTTATGAATGTCTTGATTATATGTTGTATTAATAATCTTTTAAAAGTGTAATATAATATTGCCTTAATAGAATTCAGAAAAATTCAATAATGTAAAAGGAGCTCAGAACTGTAAAGTAAATGTGCCTTTCACCACTTGGTGAATATGAATCTTTGATGGGTGCCATCAGTTAAAGGTCCTGATCCTCCAGTCATACTTATTTGGAGCATATATTGTTGAGTACACCACCGATTTATACTTAATTGTCACTAATGTAAGTTACTCCTGGCATGTAGAAATGCATTATTGTAGAACATCCATCACAGGCAAATATCCCTCTGTTAGCCAGTGCATTTACCATTAGTGAATGTATATCTCTTTGAGTGTAGCTTGTGGATCAGGCCGGAAATTATGTGTTTTCTTTGACATTGTGGCTTAAACTACTCAGACCAACCATTAGGACCCCTGGAGCATGCTCCAGTGCTGTATCATTTGTGTCAAGCATACAGGACTGATTTGACTTGGTCCAGTGGTGAGTGAATGGCAGCCATGTGAATAAATGTAATGGTTGCGATCCTACTGGAAACTAGTGCTTAAGTGTAAATTAGTAGGCATCTCTAATAGCATGCATAAGAGCGAATGCTTTAAGTGCAAGTGCTAAACTGGAAATGCTCAACGGTACGTAGTCCAAGGTAGCAAGTTGTTGGAGTGATTTTATCATCTTATTTATCATTCGTGTTGTGTAAGCTGCTTCTTTGAGATTTACCACTAGGGTCACTGTGAGGCGTGTGTTAAGTTTGTCAGTGCCTGCATCTTACAAGAAAGAAATCCATTCAAATGTGCCTCAAGCAGAGTCTCTCACTGTCTGATCATATAGTATATGAACAATGTACCAAGGCAGTTGTAATGTTGAGAATGTACACTTATATTACATGTTTTAAAAGCTCCGGCCAATAGCAGGAAGGCGAATCCCAGTTGTTGTTTTTGTCTACGTGTCTTGTTAGACAACAGCACTGCTGAAGTGGATGGCGGAAACATTTTGTCCTCTTTTTGAAGCTGCTGAAGCTCACATCCTCAGAAGGTGGTGATGTCATGTGAAATGAATGGCTTTTATTCTCCAGTAATTTTACGATCTTGGCATGAAACCTTATATCCTACCCCATTCCTATTAAGAACCACCCCCCCCCCCCTTTTTTTTTAACTAGAACAATCTGATAGATGTTCAGAAAGATGTTTTTTCTTCCCCTTTGTTCTGGTCAGTGGGCTCATGCAATGTTTATTAGATTAAAAGTCAGTCACTGCGACAAGGAAAGAGGTGAAAAAATGCAAAACACAAAAGAGGAGCCTATTGCAGGCACTGGTACAGCTCTCTCTGCTGGTCTTGGTCTTTTTATTACAAATTGAGACCAAATCACTTTGGAAGGCACCAAAGAGAGGAGGGATAGATTTGTCAGTGATTTAAAGCCGCAGTATGTAGTACAGCATTTATGATCAGAACTCGCGTCTGTGTCTGACAATTAATGTGACTCCAGTCGGTTTTATGGCCGGATTCAAACAGGGACTGCGTTTCATAGTGATGATAGAAGACAGAGTAGACATAAATAAGAATATACATATGTGAAATCCATAAAGGGTTACCAAATGGTTTATATGGGGAAGGGAAGTTGGGGTAGAAGAGTTCATCCTCCACATCTGAGTTGTCACAGCAGTTTTTATGATGTCCAATGTAGTGGGGGTTGATGTGTTCTGGTGCTCCACATGTGTCTGGTTTGTTCGAACAATCGTATGTAACTGAAATGGCTTCATTTTATCTTCATTTTATCTAATCAAGTCAACTACATATTTAAAGGCACATGATCTCATCGTCTGAAATTGAGAAGAATCTAAATAAAATCTAAAAATATCATATTGATGAAATTATTGCTGCCATTACCACAACATACTACTCTGAATCTGAAGGAAATGTAGGCCAACAAATAGAGCAACCATAAAACCAGATTTATAGTCACGCAGACGTCACGCATCACTACCTACGGCGTCACTTCGGACAGCAATGAATTGGCCCGCACAGCCTTGACATGCACCTCTTCCAGGTTTTAACTACATGGCATGGCGATGCAGAGACAACGCAGAGACACTTCCTCCTGGTTGGGCAATTTAAAATCATGTGACACCAGGACTATACAAAAACAAACGTTGTGGGGCTCTGCCGTATATAGTTCATTTGTTTTTGTTCTTGTTTGTTCCTTTTTGCTCCGAATAAACCTGTGTGGTTATACACATTAATAAACCCGTGTAACTTATTCTGCCTTCATTTGATTAGTATAATCAATAATTATTAGATTTCGGTATTCCTCGTTGCTTAACCGATTTTCGTTCAGTGGTCCACGGTCCATCTCCGAAGTTGCCTCTTTCTCTGTCGCTTACACTGTAATACTTTTTAAGAACTATATGTTTGTTGGCTTGTATGAGTTCACAAAGGCACCAATTATCTTCGATACCATAGATTTCCTTTCTGGTCCAATACTGAGTAAAATTCAGGCTGGTATTGACGATACCAAACCGATCCTATACTATGTACAAATACACTTAATGTCTGGAAAATCTAAAAAAGAAATAGTGTTTTTCAAATCATAACTTCATAAAGAATACAAGACAAGAGATCATTATTTTTTAATTATTAAGAACTATTATAAAACTGAAAACTTTCATATAAAATCATGTTACATGAATGTGTTAACATGGATCATATAAATACTGAACATTTAACACTTTAAACAAAAGTATCCAACATCGACTCTTTCCCTCATTCACAACTATTTTTCCCTTTAGTTCTGTTTTTTGCTCAGTACAGTCGGAGCGTGGCGCAGTACATACTTAGGCAGAAGAAGTAGTTCCCACCAATCACACATCATTTGGACCAGATCCAAATAGTTTAGCTACTTTCCACAGTGTTCCTGATATACATTGCCTCAAACGACCAAAGGATCGAAAGTATTGATATTTTGATTTGTGAATTGATTCTAGAGAGTAAAGATCTGGTATTGGGGATATCAGTATTTCAGTATCAATCCACACATCTCGAGAAGACACTGCGCTGTGGTCGCCTGCTTTTAAAACAGGAAATGCCTGCTGGAAGACATCAGAACCATGGAAACAACACCACAGAGGGGAGCTTCAGCCAATATCAGACTACTGCCACTTTCCAACTTGGAGGGAAACTGCAACACTTTCTCAAAACAACGCTGCTACAGTACGCTCGAGTATGAGAATGCATTTTGGTGCCGTCAGATATGGTGTACCTATGTGACGCAGAGCTACGCGTGACTATAAATCCAACTTAAGAAGGAGAAACGAGATGTCACCAAAACAAAATGTGAGATATAGTGATTGTCCTTTCATTAAAAATCTTGTGTTTCTATATAATTGCAGAAAATCTCTGACTCAGTAGAATCCATTCCTCTTTGATTATTGCTGAGTGGCACCAAAACATGACCTTTACAACTGTGTTTTTTTTTTTTGTTTCTTTCTTCTTTTATAATCCATTGTAGTATCGCTTGAAACAGACAGGACATCCAGTTGTGCATGTTCAGCTGGTGATCCAGGGAATTAAGAAAAAATAAATAACAACCCTGCAAACCTGACCAGAGCAGTTTTGTTTACAGGGTTGGTATTGACAGATTGTGTGGAATTAAGTCAGAAGCTAAAACAGTAAAAAAGTAGAGAACAACAGCACAGACTCATTTAATTTGTTGGTTAAGCCCTTTACACTAATGTTAATAAACAAATGTCATAAAATCTACAAAAATAGGCAACCTTGGGGTAGAATGTATCTTTTAATTGCCAGCACATCTTTAGGTTGCATTTAAATAACACACTTCCTCATTTTCTGTCTACAAGTCTGACTTCCCCTGGGTGAAAGGATTGGGTACAGTTGATAATGTGTTTGACAATCAACACCATAACTCTCCCTCCCTCTTTCTCTCCAGCCATCAGCCACATCATCCAGCTTTCATCAGGTCAGACCATTGATCCTCCGCTCGGCAGGGGGTTCTTTCAGTATGCAGCCTAATGTTCTCATTATGTGTCCTGCATGGTCCTATTGTTGATGACTGGCTGATTACCATCTCATTAAGAGACATGGCCAGGCAGGGGAGAGAAGGACCTGTCACAGTTTAAGGAGCTCGTCAGACTACAGAAATATTACATGCTGGAGATTTACTTAACATACGAGGATAACTGGAGGGAAAGGAATTTTTTTTTGATTGAAAACAACCTGCAAGTAAAAAAATATCCAACTATTCGAATGACGGAACATACGGGTTACAAAAAAGTAATAATTTTAAATATTGTCTGATTATGTTAGCTGGTATTGTAGATGGCTTGGATTAGTTTTTGATATATTCACACTTGCCCACAGATAAAGTGGTTTGTAGCATTTTGATTTATTATCGGTATGAAATATTGACATTAAAAGGGGGAAAATTCCCTTTACCATCTGCCATAATGTTATGAGTAATGTGTAATTACAGCACCAAAGCTGCTGAGGCAACGCAATTCTATAAGTTGATGCTCATTCTAGTCAGATATAACTGTATTCAAAAAGATAAAAAATGGCAGTAAATGGTCGACCATTAACATTCAGACTTATTCACCGTATTCACTTGTAACACTTAATGCTTTTAATGTAGATTTCAACCATGATATACTAAATAAACAATTATAATAGATATGCGCACACATTCAGACGTCACATTTTTCCTCAGTGTTGCCTCCGCACAGACGTACTGTTATTTATCTGTTTACAGCTTAATGATGTGCCTTGATTCAGGTTCAGGCTTCAAGGTTTACAGAGAGGTTTTCTTTGACACTTGCATGTTTGTGTGCATGTGGGTGTGAGTGTCATCTTTATTCCAGCATCCATGTGTGTTGGGGGGGGAGGACTGAAAATCCCAAGGTAATCTGAAGCACAAAGGCAATGTCATTATAGACATGGGGGGACATTATTCTAAAATGGCAAGTGATGCAGTGCTGAGACAGTAGATAAGGTGAAGAGAAAATGTGGAGGAAAGAGGAGAGGAGAGAGTGAACGCTTGAATTTGTCATGGACAGATAAAAACAGGCTAAGGCCAGGCTGGAGGACGCTGTGATAGGGGTGTTGTGTACCCCCCCCCTCCCCTCCCTTCCCCAATCGTCCCTCTTCCTTTCTTCCTTCCCTCGCTCTTTCACTATACCCTCCTCACTCCCTTTTTGAGGTTTATCTGACATACGATGAATGCAGCAATTTTATCTGAATAGACAAAGGAGCAGTGACATGCAGCCTCACTCTGACGATTGACCTTGAAGGAGACCAAAGGAAGGAAGGGAAAAAAAAAAAAGGGAGGACGGAATGAAGAAAGAGGGAAACATCCATGGTTGTTTCTGCCTCTATCTGTTTGTTTGCAACTTTCTATGCTATCGTAATATTATCTTCCTGATGCTGGCAGCAGTAGACAATTCACATGTGTTTTAAATTGGCTGAGGATCACTGGTATATATGCATAAGAAAAAACATTTTTTTCTTAAGATGGAAAAGGTCTGGTTCTGTTGAGCCTTTTGAGGAAATATCACTTATCTTGAAATTGCAGGGCATTAAACAAAAAGAAGACCTAAAAATAAATCCTTTAAAAATAGTCTATTTTATTGAAGGAGCTGTCTGTTTTTGAATGCTGCAAGAGTAAATTATGGAGATTAATATCACAGAATGTGATTGTGCATGTTCTGTAATCTAAGACAATTCATGATTATAGAATTTAAAGGGTTTCTTAATGCACTCAACAATTTAAAAAAAAAAAAAAAAAAGGGGCAAATTTTCCACAAACAGCAGCCTTAACAGATCTTAATGCAACACTGATGGTGCATTGTGACTATGAGGCACGACACAGTTTTCTCCACTGGAAAAAAAAAAAAATCTCGCTCTCTTGCTCTTATTATCCCTATCATTTGCACTGACGCTTTCTCCACCTACACGTTAAACCAACAACTGGATGCAACAAGTTCAGGAATGTTCTCTCGGGGCTGCTGAAAGTCATCCTGTAAGATGTATGAAGGCGCCATCTGATGTCAAGGTAGGCGAAAGAGGTTATTAGATGATAGGCACATCAAATAGTCGATTACAACATTTCATCTCAAAATAAAACCAGGGATGTAGAGAAGAGAATGAATTGGTGATATTTTACACTGTAAGATTCTGGAGGTGCAGATTTTAATTTTAATCCCCATTTTTGTTTGCCCTAACCTTCACTTCTTAACCTTTTAACTACCCCACAAAAAAAAATCCTGACAAAGAAAATGCTTTATTTGCATTTCTTATTCCTTGGTTGAGTTGTTTCTATTTTTTTTAATT
>JAPTGZ010000014.1:29165757-29178701 GCA_029814645.1 Fowleria isostigma | reverse complement strand
CGTTCTGGTGCTTTTCATACAATGTAATAGCTCCCTCTTTTCTTCCTCCACCTCTCTCTATCTGTCTATCTGACTTCTCCAGGTCCGCTCTAATTCCCTCCTTTATTCATGAACCTAACCCTGCTGGGTTAGGTGGCTGGGTGTATGTGTGTGCATGCGTGCAGCTTCGTGTTTGTGTGCGTGCACAAGAGGAGAGGCAGACAGTAAATAGGAATATGAATCTTTAAGGGCCTGCTGCTACTGTGGCTGAAATGACTTTTCAGAGCCGCAGTGATTTTCCAAGAAGGATGTTGATGAGGGCCGGATTGCAGGAGATGTGTAAGTGTGTGTGCATGTTTCAGGGTATGTGTGCTCTGGTTGCTGCATGCCTCTTTTGTCTCTTTGTGGATTAAAAAAACAAACAAAAAAAAACCTGTTTTCTTTATCTAAAGCTTTTTTGTAAAGCCTTCTGGTTTTATTATCTTTTTTCTTGCAAATAAAAGCAACACTTGTTTGGTCGATTGATTTGCAATACAAAGGGCTGTTTTACTTACTAATTGAAGTAATTAAATAAGCATTAGAAAATAGATTGAGACAGTGATCTTTTCTGTCATGTTTCCATTAATATTGAGCTCTTCCATGTATGTATTCATTATGGCACAATCAAAGTGATCATAACTAAAGGTCAAAAACTCCACTCTTGTTGATTTTTTTGGTAATGTTGCTCAAGCCTTCAGGTCCCTGGGGTGCTGTGGACAGAGAGCAGGACCTAAATGACTATTTGAGCACCACAGCCATGTGTCTTGAGCCCCAAATGTCAGCTTGATTACCCAGCACTGACCATGATGAGTCAGCAATAATTCATTAGCGGGCCAAGAGCCTGGACGGGATAGCAGCTGGGGGTCAGGGTTAGGGTTAGAGGTCATGTGGGAGGTGCTGCACAGTGAATTAAAATAAGTAGCTAGCCTTGAGTCAGGCGCTATCAAAATATTTGACATTTTGGAGAATTCAGCAGGGATGTGAAGTGCCAAATGTCAAAAAGCTAGAACATGTTTATTCACTAGATGTAGATTTTAAGCAAACTGAAAAAGGTCCAGAACCAGGGATAGAATACACCCCTAAACCACTGCTGATGTTTTCCCCTCAGGAGTGCTTGACCTTGTTGGATCATTCAATATATTTCACAAATCTATGATTATAAAGCTATCTGCTAAGGCTGAACAATTTATTGAAATTGTGTCAAGTTTACTCTGTGTGTGTATGCAAAACACAGGAACTCTACTTTTAACAAAGATGGAAACATCTCACTGGACACATATATTGTGGTGCTACAGAGCTGTCCGGTCAATATATCATATTCAAGTAAACTTGAGTTTTGATACAAATTCATTCATTCATTCATTCATTCATCATCTTGGGTCATTGGAGGTAATTGATACAGATTCCTGCAAAAATAATATTGTTATTTTTATTTATTTTTTTAATTAAATGAAAAGTGACATACCCTTTAAAATCATGAATGATATTTCTAATTCATCAACACAATATATAATTACAATATGAGTTTTGACATGTCATTTAAATCCAGGATGCACTTTGATCTTACTTTACAGCACATACAAATCTTAACATCTCCTTTTTTTTCTAATTTTCCTAATTTATTGGTGTTTGTTTAATAATTTATGGTTATGGATCCTGCATTGTTCTCTTCTTTACCTCATTAGGTGATGTTGAACACCAGCTAAAAATAAATCTGACCAACTTATTTTTACTTTTAGATTTGTACTTACCTTCAAAAGAAAAGCTCATCATACCTCATAGGTTGGCTCAAAGGCTACAACTGTTTTTACATTATATTAGATTTAGCTGTGGATGAAAAGCCTAGAAAGGTCAGTGGGCTGAGATCCTCCAGTACCATAAGCTAATCAAACCTGACAGCCCCATCAAAAAGGTCCAAGCAACTGCTGACAGATTCTAAAAATTTAGCCTGTGTTTGTGTGTGTGTGTGTGTGTGTGTTTGTGTCATTGTGTACTTTGTGTATGTGTGAATAAAAGTTGATTCTTCTGTAGTGTGTGCACCCACGGCTGTGTGGATCTATAGCTGTACCTGCTCTAGTGTGTGCTGCACTGGGCTGTCAGTCACCAGCTTCTATCACATTACCATACAGCCATGACATCTCTGCCAGCCTTCTGAAGCCTCAAATCTGATAAAAACAGAGATAAATCTGATCTCTGATCTTCCTGATGAATATGATAAGACCTGCTCCAGGTTAATGGACCTTGACACCTATCAAGGCCCCGGGAACCACTGATCCCGGATCAGAGGTGGAAGAGACTGCGGAGGTGGAGTAAGAAGGAGTAAGACCCAGAGGGGGTTAGTGGAAGCTGCCCTAGAGAGGCGCTCGCAGGCTGGGCTTGGATGACAGCCATGGCTGGGTGACAGTCCAAAGCTCAATGCAAAGGCTCCCCTGCCTTTGGGGAGGAGGAGGGGCTCATTCTCACTCACACACACACACACACACTTAAACACTCACACACACAACTTTGTGTTTCTCTTTTCCTGTTTTTAATTCTTGTGTTATATCTCCCTTCTCTCCTCTGTCTCTCTGACTCTCTCATGTACTCTTGTAGACTCTCAATCCCCTCTATTTCTGTTTTCTTTCACTCACACATAGGGATCTGGGGGATATATAGAGGTGTGGTAGAGCTAGTGATGGGGCTCTGCTTTGATGCCCAGTGGGAGATTACAGGGCCAAGAAGCAGAGATAAAAGTACAACCGAAACACAGGTATCTGCTCTTGCTTATGCCTTACAAACACATTCACACATACACTTACACACATCCATAACACATGTTCCGAGTAGGCCTGGGATGCACACACAGACACACACGTACATACACACTAACATCTAATGGCTAGTCAGTGACACTGAGGTCTTAGCCTCTGTCTGCCAGTCCTCATTTGTTTCCCAGCCCCTCCTATGTGTGTGTAGCAGTAGCACTTGCTACCGGGTGTCTTGTTACTCCTCAGAAGGTCTATTGATTTAACTCTTGCCACAATCTATAACACTATTGTCTTGCCTTAAGTGTCTCATCTGTACAATTCACTGGCAGGAGTCTATACATCAAAAACCCCGCCTGCTTAAGGATATTGGTATTCTGCAACATGCTGGGAATTCTTTTTTTTTTTTTCACAGAATATTTCACATTTCTTGCACACTCAACCTTACTTTTTTAAAGCAAAGATACTTGCAGCTAGGCATAGCAAAGGCGGGTATAGGTATATTTTTACTACTGTTGAAGCTTATGAAGTCAATATTTTATTTCACGATTGCATATAGCAGTGGCATTTGCAGGAGTAGATTTTTACAGAGTGGGACACAAATAAGATACTCATCCTCGTCCCAGAACTTTGATATACAACAGAATTACTTGTTAAAATAAAGTGCTCGAGTTCAGGAAATCGAAGTTAGTAATACTAGATACCGTGTGTATGTGTCTCTTTATTGCACTGCCAGATCATTTTTAATTTAACCACTTTGCTGTCATCCAAGTGTAGTACTTTTCAGTGTCATTCTGAGCTTAAAAAAAGTATTAATATGTGAACATATGGAGGTCTTTTAAGCATTTTGGTTCATAGATCTAATCTACCTGAGAGCTATACATACACCTTGTAATCTAATAGAAAAAAGGCAATCGTCATCTCTGGTATGTGAAAAATGCTTTTTTGCAGGCAGTAGTGAAATGTTTGGGCTGTGTTGAAGACGTTACATTCCAATATTCTTTACAATAATTGTATACCCCTTATTTATATTGCTTTTATTCTTGCAGTGGAAAGCCTGAGAATATAAGTACCTACATCGTTATTCAGTTGATGTGAGTGCAATATTTTTGCAAGCCTTTATTTTTTTAGCCCATAGTGTATAAATCACAAGGTTACCTTTCAGATTCAGGCAATATCTCACCATTGATTACCTTCAAGTGGAACCTCAATACAAATCGTTAACCAGGGATTTGGCCTCTTGTGAGCAGTATTAATTGATCTGGTATGATGTTAGGTTTGGAAGAACAAGGACAGGTGGCTGGTGAATAGCGCTGAGGCCGAGTGGCGTAATTCCAAGATGATGCTGGACCTACACTACCATGAGTTCACCCTGTGTTGTACTAGGTCTCCAGTAAGGGTTTGCTGGAGAAGTATTAATAGATTTCTGCCTCTCTAAGGCCACCAGTAGTTTTGACAAATATCAAGCTGGTCACTTGGCCTCTGCTATACCAGCCTGTTGATTTAAAAAAAGGATGCAAAATATGATTTGACTGATTTCTATTGAGGCAGTCAGTAGAGATAAAGCAAATGTGCTCATGAGGTCTAAATTCTAGACGATCTATGGATGATCATGTTCATGTAGTGAGTTCTTGTCTTCTATCCACATTCATGAATGAACCTGAGGGAGGTTAGGTCTAGGCTAAAAAAGTGCATAAATTCTACATACTATTAATTGTGCTTGTTTTTCCATTCCTCTCAGTTAATCTTTTTCTCTGTTCATATTAAATCAATTTTTAGGTTTAAATTTTACCACTCAGCAGTGTTGCTAAAGCACCCTGTTGGTGATCTCCATCTACCAGTTCGTCTATCTCCCCATCATGCTAAGAACCTGAAGTCACGGAGATCAGGCTGTCACAGTGAGGGCCTCAATCACTGTGGAGACATCAGCAGTAGGATCCGCGGGTGGTACATGTACCTCATCCTAGTTACCGTCGTCGGGCCCGGCAGGATATGACACGGACGCAGCAGGAAGGAGCAGTGATTAGAGTGGGATGGGGTTATGGAGATGCCATTACACCGGGAAATGATCAGAGGTGTTTCAGTCAGAGCCGTAAATACATGGAGAAAAAAAACAAAATACATTCAGACATTAATGCACAAGCAGTGGTGATGTTACAGAAAGACAGCAGGGGAAAAAATCACTTTTTATACTCTAGTAAACAGCTGTTAAGAAGTCTGTCTATCTATCTATCTATCTATCTATCTATCTATCTATCTATCTATCTATCTATCTGTTTGTCTGTCTGTCTGTCTGTCTGTCTGTCTGTCTATCTGTCTGTCTACTTATCTATCTATCTAAAGAAATATAATATTTGCTCCCTGATGCACACATTTTCACAAATAATTCATTCCATCTCTGTATTGGTCTCGAATATTTACACTGGAAATCAAATTCTGTTGTTGTTTGTGGTTCAGGCATGAATAAAAACATGAGGGTGATTTTCCGAGGCAGAATAATGTGCCATTGGCGCCTTTTCCTCTGGAGTTCCATTGCCCTAAAATGAGGCCGGTCAGATGGGGAGTGATGGCGTTCCATGATGGTATTATGCGATCGCTTCCTACCTGCACGCCTCCCTTGCGCGCTCTCTCACTCTCTCTTTTACTGTATCCCTCCTGCATCATTTTAGGCTCACCCCAGTGTCCAAATACTAAAGCCAGCCTTTTTGGATCCGCATCAGTGTCCTTCCATTATAAAAGGAGCGTGCAAGCGTGTGTGCACATGTCCAAAGATCACACATATGTATGGAGTAATGCACCCACGGCCACACACTGACATTGGTTTGCAATGGTAAAATCACCCACAAAAATATCAAACATTGTGAAATCAGTTTGTGATAGATAGATAGTATATACGTTTACAGGCAGTAAGCAGTCAGTATGAGCACAGCTGGAAGGGAACGTGTTATACCGTGCCCTTACAGATCTATTTCAGTTGGCCTAATTGGGCTGATACTCCACATGAAGAAATTACATAAGAGTGCACTAAAAATATACCCTTCGACTAGACAACTGGCACCATAGCTATAATAAATACATGAGTTAACCAGTGTTCACTATCCAAACTATTTGTTGCAGTCTCTCTGCACAGTGTAATGTCGATCTTGTTGTCCTTGAGACATGTGAGACTGTCTTTTATTACACCATAAGATGTCAATATGTTTCCTGGAGCATTCAGCATTCCACTATTCCTGCTCTTTTGCCATTATAATGATTCTAATTCTTACTGTGTCTTTGAATAGGCAGCACATCTAAGGCAGACTGTTCATTTTCCGTTGAATGGAACTACAGGCCCACGCAAAGTAATGTTTATAGCAGGAACTTGATCCTTGGATGATGGCTGTGTTAAGATGGCAGATAGGGAAAGAAATCCCTTCCCAGCGGTGCCATCAGCTTTGATATGCAGGCCCTCTTCACGTATGGCTCCCTCTATGAATATTTCACACGTTTGTATATATATATGTATGTGTGTGTGTGTGTGTGTGTGTGTGTGTATACATATACATTTTATTAGGTGGAATTATATCTTGAAAATGTCAAGGTTAATTTCCTGGTAAGGAGAGTGAGTGTGACAAGAGGGAGAGTTGGTAACACGAAGACGAATGTGGACGATTTTTGTGCGTGTGTGTGTGTGTGTGTGTGTGTGTGTGTGTGTGTGTGTGTGTGTGTATTATGTATGTGGTGAATGTTGAGAGAAGGACAGTAGCCCATTTTGAAAAGATAGAAATGACTATATTTTTCAACATACAGCAAGCAATTGTGCAGATTTAATAGGAGAAAGGAAGCAATAGGAAAAAAGAATAGAACGCAGGGCTCAGGAGAGGAAAGGCATGTGTAGAGGAATTGTAAACAATAAATATATTTGTCCGTTTCAGGTCAGTCTAGAAGGAAAAACAAGAAGGACAGAGGTAAAGAAAAGATAAATATAGATGTATCAATCAGTGCTCCTAACCTGTATCGTTTCTGCAACAAGTTATTTCCAATTAAGCTCAAAGACATTTTGGCAGAGCAAATACATTAAAGAACAAATGCCATCGTGGTGATAACATCTTTCTCAGACATATACAGTGACACCAGTAAAAGTTTAGACACTTCAGAACAGAAACAGAAAGAAGAAAAAAAGAGTAAAAGGTGAGTTAGATGAATTCAGTCAAAAACAAAAGATCACTGTACCTTGATATGCACAAACAAACAATAAAGCGCTTGTAGCTGTTTCATTCTGTGCCCCTGCGTTCTCTCCACCTTCCATCCAATTTATCCTCCCTCTTTCTGTTTGGTGAGACATTTTCCCCTCCGCTACAAAGCCAACGTCATGTTCAGAGGTTTTCTACATAAGTGTTTCATGTCACTCCCTTTCGCCTAAAACACACTTTCCTATTCCTTGTGTTCTTGGTCTTATATTTGGGTTTTAGAGTAGATAGGTAACATTAAAGAGCTATCACTTTCTCTCTCTGTCATTCTCCTCCTTCATACACCATTTGATCTGAAGCCAGATATGGCTTTTAGATGTGGATGCGGACACACACGAAAACACACACCATCGCACACGTAATACCTGCATGCAAACACATGCGCTGGCACAAACAGTGTGTGCACAGATTGACTGACAGATAAACAGTTTGAGGAAACACACATACATGCACGCTCAAACATGTGCAAAAACACACCTTTATCTCGCAAGGCTTTTATTTTGTGTATTTCCTCCTAGCCAAACATCAAAAGGCGAATACCATCACACGGAGAAACAACAATATTACAATCCTCTGTACTCTACAATGCCATTTTCAAATACCCACCCTTGACAACTTGTAGAATGAGTTGAAGGAACGGAGGATTCAAACAAATAGACATAAATACACAACACATACCACCTACAGCCAATAAAATATGCATGGCAGAGGACAACTTTACCCGAGTACTGTCAGAATTAATAACATGCAAAAAACCGCAGCAACAGTGACTGTCTTCCACAGGTGTGTGTCTGTCTCTGTCTGCATATTTATTTTGTACTCTATCCATGTTCTATTTTTGCACCTGTGTGTGCACGCGTGTTTGTGCTCTCAAATATAATGCAGCTCAGTAGTGTGGTGTCAAAGTGCCCGAGAATTATGTGGCACAAGAAGCAAAGGTGAAAGATTTTTAGGTTTCTTTCTTTGTGATTTACACAAATATCCACGCAACTTCAAAACATGCAACAACTTTTAAAGCATGACATAAATTATTTAAACAACTGAACAGAATTATTAGACTCCAACATTCCTGCGCGATATGTTCTCAAAGTCAAAATTAATGCACTCAGTTTTTTAAGAATGTGCACATCAGAAAAACCTTGAAATGCTAGATCCCAATAACTCATCTTTTCTTTTTACTCCTGCCTTTGTTCACTCTCTTTCTGATCTGTAATTGAAAAAGCATTCCTTTTTTTTTTATTTATTTTTTTTTATTTTTCTCTACTATCCAAAGGCTAAATCCAAAACACCAGCCAAGAGGTTAGCCTGGTCACCTGGCACCCACAGGCGCTCCCCCCCACCCTATCCCATCTCTCACACACATACACATGCACACACATACACACACCTGGCTGCTGTGCTTCAATAAACTGTAAATTCCTCCTCTGCGCCCACCGTACCCAAGCTAACCCTTTAAAAGTCACCCGCCTCCACCTTGTAATGCATGAACACACACACGCAGGCACACACACACACACACACACACACACACACACATGCTTACCCACAGTCACACACAACAGACAAGCCCAAACACACAAAAAAACAATGTGGCTTAGTGGATGGTATCAAATTTAGTGGCCACGGGGATCTGGCTGGGGTCATAAATCTATATCTAACATGTGAGAAAATCTCTACATGAATATCTGGAGACACAGAGGGAGAGGGAGACAGAGAGACAGACAGCAGGATACAGAAAGAGACAAAGGGAAAGAATCAAAAAGCAAAGTAAGAGACTTGTAGAGAGAAGGAGAGCCACAGACAAACAGCATCAGTAGGAGACAGAAGGCTGAGCGAAGCATAGTCGGCAAGAAAGAAACAAACATACAGAGCGCAAGACGGTAGAAAAACTACGCTGGAGAGAGTGGCCGACAAAGCACAGCAGAGGAGAGAGGGAATAAGTAAGAGAGATAAAGATAAACCAGCAGAGGGAGAAATAGAAAGATAGACGGAGCAAGAGAGTCACAGACGGAGACTACGACAGTGAGATTTATATGGGCGGAGAGACAAACCCAGAAAGAGAAGGAGGGCTGAGAGGGCAAGAGACAGACAGACAGACAGAGAGTGAGAGAGATACATGACCCCTCTCTCTCTAACAATGGCTCTTCATGTGGTGCCCAGCTTAGCAGGCGAGCCGCTGGAATCAGGAATGTGGAATGTGGGATTTCAGGCTTGGAAGTGATAGCTACTGTCTGTGTGTAATATTTAGGGCCGGCACAGGGAGCCTCTGGCACGCCATGAAACACATGGACGGCACTGCTTTTTCTGCTGCAAGTCTCCGCAATGCATGTGCACGTACGTATATTTGAAAGTACACAAACATTTAAGGTAGTTGGAGGAAATGTACGTCAATGCGTTTATGATTTTTTTTTTTTTTGTTTGTTTTTAAAGAAATTCAACTTTATGCTATAACTTAGATCTGCTCTGATTGGTAAGCAAATAACTCATGAATAAAAGTTTTAAATAAATGTGTAAAAATTCTCTAATAGATGAAGAAAATTCTACTTAATTATAACAGCATAATAAACAACATATATTTTATGAAACATAAGTAATTAAGAGAAACAGTGCCTTTGAGGATTTATAGATAATATAAAGTCTGATATAATTTACAAGCATTTAATTAAGAGCAACATTTTAAAGCTTTCTTTTTTCTAATCTTAGCTGTAAAAAAAATGTAAATATACATTCTTCAAATAAATGTAATAGATACAATATTTTTTCAAGCTGAATGGAAAGGAAGTACTTGAGTTTGTGCTGCAGCATTACTTGAGTAAAACTACTAGGCTACTTTCCACCTCTTTAAGGTAGATTTATGTCATAAACATAGTGTCCAAACTTTGTTTCCCAAATAAAAAGTTCCCCTACGAGTTGGTGTAATCTGCCCGACTTCCCTGCATACATAAAAAGTTGCACGTACACACACATATTCTGCATATTGTCACTCTTTGTCTCTCACTCACCTTCTCTTTCTCTCTCACACAAGAAGCTAACACACACACTGCTGCTAACACAGGAGACAGTTGTTGCTGGCCGCCCAATGCCTGTCATGGCTGTCAGGCCAAATCCCATGAATTATGGCTCTTCCAGATGTAAGAGATTTCTAAGCTGCCTCCAACGGCCTGCGGTCTGTGGTGAGAGAGAGAGAGAGAGAGAGAGAGAGAGAGAGAGAGGAAAACAGAAAAAGAGAGAGAGAGAGATTTGGGTTTATGCAGTGTCATCCAAAAATCCATCTTCCTTTCTCTTTTCCTCATCTTTATCGTCTTTCTGTATTCTATCAGTACAAAAATGACTATTATATCCAGTTCTCTTTTGACAAAAATATTTCAGATATCACTTTTTGCAGAGACGGACTTCTGATCATTATACTGATTTTGAGTATTGTTTGGATGAACAAACAGCTGTAAAATTATATGTAATATGTAAAATTTTACATATTTCCTAGCTGTGTGTATGAATGTAAAATAGTTCAGTTTTAGTTTAGTTTATTAGTTTATTTTGAGCTTATGCACTCTATGTACAACACTAATTACATATATACATGTACAATGTTCAATACTGATCATATATATCTCACTATGTGTACACAGATATACATAGAGAGTTTGCTGTAAACACAATACACGTAGAGAAGTTGACATGAGCAAATAGAGAAATATACATAGACATATTATGAGTACACAATATACATAATACATAAATACTACTACTGATAATAATCCCACCCCCAGTTTCACTACTTAAACATGTATGGTTGCATTTCATAAATATAGTTTATGTAAAATATGAGACACAATTAACCATCACATTAACGAACATTTGAAGCATTATAACACATCAGACACGTCTTCTCTTACTGCAGCAGTATTGACACATTGATCATTTTGTCTGACCAGTGCATTAGTTTAATTTGGCCGTACGCACGTCAACACTTAAAATTCAACCCCCATCATTCTCTTACTTCGTTTGGTCTGCTCTCACTCTTTCTCTCATTAGTACTTCGTAACCAGACAGTTTATTTGAAATTATGAAAGCATTACACTCTCTGATGTAGCAGTTTAAAAATCAATAGATGAAACCCTAGCTGCCTCACTTAAGCTCTCTCCTATGGCAAAGGGGATGTCTCTTTCTCCCTCTCTCTTAAATGGTAATTTCATTTGCAGTCACTAAGACCTCACCGATAATTACCAATGCCCTGAGAGAGTAAGGCGAGTGAAAGAGAGCGGGGAGAGATGGGAGACAGGAGAGGGAAAGAGGGGAGATGGATTAAGAAAGGAGAGTGAATGCCAGTCATTAGAAAAGCTTTCCTCTCTCCCTTCTTTGATCAGAGTTAAGAACACATTGCCTTCGCTCTATCGCTCTCTGACACCAACCTCTGAAAAGAAAAGATGGAGCACAGGAGGGGAAAAAAGGTGAACGAGGAAGAGACCGACTGAAAGAAAAAAAAATAGATCCCTGAAGTCTTAAATAGCAGGCCTTAATTTTGACATTGAACCCTTTCTGTTCTTGGGTTACACCGGGGCTGTCCATTTTCAGAACGCTCTACCATCCCTTTTTTTCCCGTCTTCATCTCTCAAATGAACTAATCAGAAAGAGGAATATGAAGTGTCCTGCAGGATCCATTTCTCTAGAAGCATATGGCAATGATTGATGGGGGACAACTTTGACTTTCCCAGGTCATCCTCCCTGCACACATCTGGGAGCATGCAATAATTCTCTTAATTTTAGACCCTGTCGCTTCCTCCTTCTTCTTTTTCTGTCGTCTTTTTTCTTTTCTTCCTTTCTTTCTTTTTTTTTTTTTTAAAGAACTTCAATTTCACTTTGGCAAAAAAAAAAAAAAAGCCTCCTCTCGTCTGTTCCCCCTCTTTCTCTCTCACTCTCTCAAGGCTAACACAACCAGTCATTTTGGCTGAAATAAAGGTACCGTAGTGGTTGCCAGATGTTTATAAGGACTGTTGGGGCAATCCCCTTGTTTTTTTATGGCTCCCATGATTTTTCTTTCCTTCTTAAAAAAGCCTTAAGAACCACTTATGTCATATAACTATGGTAACTGGATTTACCATATGTGTAATGCTAGTTGATATTTCATCATGACAAATACTGTAAAAGAGCCACAAGGAATATGAGTTACCTGTGTTTATTGCTTTTGAATAGAGTTCAGTCTGAAGGCAGCTTCTTTTAGCAAAGCTCCACATCCTGAGATTTATGTACATCCAGTTAGGACTAAGAAAAGAGAAAAAAGATATTTCTTTTTTATGTCCCTTTTTTCCTTTTGTTTCGGTTTTATCTGGAAGGTCTATACATTCGAGTAAGTAGGAGTAAAACACCAAGTAAGAAAAAAGCTGCACAGAAATCATGTGAATTATTCTACTTAGTCATTAGAAATTCCAACAAGCTTTAACTTTTCAGTGTGTGCATGAGAAAAAAAGACAGAGGCAAGTATCTAAAACCTCCCCAGCAGCAACTGGGCCTTGTTAGCTGTGCATTGAAATCATCTTTGACTCTGGGTTTACAATAACAGAGAGGAACTTCGACCACTAAATGCTTTCGGGAAACCCACCCGTCCTCCTCCTGCCATGTGATGATCCCACCTCTGAAATATTCAGCACCATTAACATTCCGATGGGTATCATCCCCTTTCAGACACAATTCGCTCTGCTCTTCAGACCTGTGGGCCAAGGCAGGGAGAGGCCCAGAGCAGATGCTATCTGTTCTCATTCTTCACAAGATCTCTCCTCCAAATGCACGCTTATGTGTGTTATATTTGGTACAGAAAAAAACAGCACACATACTTATGACATTGTCCTATTTTTAATCAACATAATCAAATCTTAAATTGCAAAATGTATTATACAGGCTGATTTATTTAACTTTAATCATCTGAATATTAAGCCATGGTGACAACAATAACGTG
>JAPTGZ010000014.1:29106705-29118994 GCA_029814645.1 Fowleria isostigma | reverse complement strand
GGATAGGCTCCATGCAACCCCCGTGACCCTAGTGAGGATAAAGCGGGTTCAGAAAATGAATGAATGAATGAATGAATATTATCAACTAACATGTTTCCACACTGTATATTCATAATGATCCTTGATAAGTAGCATCTATTTTTAAGGTTTTTTTTGTTTTGCATTTTTTTTCTTATCTTTCTCCAGTTTTCTGAGGCCCCTCTAGCGTCCTCTGGTGGTCCCCCAAGGGGGTCCTAGCCCCGACTTTGTAAACCACTAGTCTAATCACAGTTTCAGGATTATCACGATTATTAGGCATTAATTGATTTCATAACACAAGTCACTTATAGAATCATGTGAGTATTAAGAAAAAAAAAAATAAGGACAAACAAATGAATTTGATTGGACTTGAAGTAAAGACTGAAGTTGATGTTCAATATTTAATTACTTTAAAAATTATATATGTATAAATACTGTTATTATAATTAATACAAGACGATATTATTGATCCCCCATGGGAAAATAAGAGTAATGACCTACAGTTTTATTGTCATCAACTGTCATCTACACCTATTCTTTTTAATTAATTAAAAAATTTATTTTATTTATTTAAAGAGGTGATATTTTTGCTAAACCAACTTTTCTTCTCCTTTTGTTCATTTATTTGTGTTTTTTCAAACCTAATATTGATAAAGTTTGAGTTTGAAACCTCCAGGTGCTGCAATTCTATTTTTATTTTTATTTTGGCTGAAATCGAGTGGATTTTTACAACCGGTTTAAATTTCTTCTTAGTTTGTTCTATTTTATCAGTAGTTGTTGGTACATTTGCACAAATAAAGTCCCATGCGCAATGAATACTTCTTTCTTAGTTCCAACCACGTGGGAGAGGGACAGTTTGCTTATGCTACGTGAGTCTGTGGGTATGTGTGTGTTACGAGTTACTTGGGAGTCTGTAAATAAAATTACATTCTTTACTAATTGAGTTAAACTGCTGCGCTGGAGATGTGGCAAAAAGATGAAAGCTCCCTGTGTATGTTTTGTGTTTGTATGTTGTGGGTCCATGTGTATGTGAGTGCGAATTTGTATGGTGGTAATCGAGTTAGCTCTTAGCACTCTCAGGTGGTAACAAAGAGGCATAATATTTGTTAGTATTTTCCTCAAGCTTCAGCATATGCAAAGTGTCAAACGTAGCCTCGCAAAACAAAAACAAAACAGACAGCTGGACGTAGAATAAAAAGGAGAGTGTGTATTGTCTGTAGGGGGGAACCCCTAACATAGAGTAACAACAAGGAACAGCTAAGACCCAGAAAAAGAGCATTAGAGAGCTCTTGCGTGGTGGTGGTGGTGGTTGTTGTGGGGGATGATTTGGGAGGGACGTGGGAAGTCCAAACCAGATGTGAGGGTGATTGAGAGAAAATAAAGAGAGATAAATAAAAAGAATGAACAGACGAGTCGTGCTGCGATAGAGAAAGACAGGAGAAGCACAGAGAGAGAGAATGCCATCCTCAGTTCCCCTTTGCCCTCCTTCCTCTCTCTCACCCGGCCACTGAATGTTAATGTGTTTCTGCCTCACCCCCCATTCCCTCCCCATGGACACTAGCGTATTGTTTGTGGCAGTGCTTCTATTCTTTCAAACTTAATTACCTTCTTGCCTTTTGTGGCGTCAGGGGCTGGAAGTTTTGCTCCGTGGCAGTGGAGGTCGTCACACATTCTTTGGCGGTGCATTCCCTTAATCTGGGGGGTGGAGGTGGAGGGGAGAGTATTTTTTTTTTGAGTGGGGGGGTTAAGTGAAAGAGCAAAGGGAAGAAGGGAAGAGTCCAGAAAGGGGAGCCTCTAACAGCATGCACCTTTAAGGTGGTTATGGTACCCCCCGTGCACATGTACGCACGCGTGCACGGTCATAATAGCCGGGGCATAGGCTGCCCTTTGTTTGTGCGGTTCATTTCCAATCAACCCTAATTAACTAGAGAGTGTTTCCAGATTGCCGGCAAAAGAAAAATCCCCACTTTTTTCACTCCCTTCGGTCTTTGCTGTTTTGAGTTTGAGGAAGGGGAGGAAAAAAAGTGCAGGCATTAGCTATGTAGATTGGCTTTGCCTTTGATGCTGGAAAAATCTTTAGCAAGGGCAGTAAGTGGTGACTGCGACCCAGCAGTGTCTGACTGTTTATTTTCATGTTTCAGTTTGAGTTTAGTTTGAAATATTGCCTCTTCAAAGGCGTGTGACTTGCGCATATATTTAGACTGGACTGTGTAAGCCTGAAGTCCATTTGTAAAAATGTTAAATCCAGTCAAAGTTGTCTTTAATCCATTAGACTTTGTCTCTATGAAGCTGTGGAACCAGCAAATTAATGCTGACACTAAGGATGTACATCCAAAGTATTATAATGAAAAAACTTTACTGGGAGCAAATTGAACTTAACCAGAGTTAATAGGACACCCTCTGTTGTGGGATGGTTACCTCTAAGCAGTGACTGATAGACGTTGGGGGTTGGTGTAATCTGATCTTTCATCAGATTTTGGGATCTAAACGAACAAACACACCCTGATGATTCCAAATTTCCCCTGACCTAATAAAGTCTGTTTGGATATATTTTTGTTTTTGACATCTCTTTTTTCACATGTTGGCTATTTGCGATGCGACCCAGATGTATTTTTTTCACTAACAATGAAATATCAGGTACAGACCTGAGGCCAGTATGGTGTAATGTTACCTGAGCAACCAGTGAGTCCAATTTACTTGTCATCAACCTGAGGGGTAAAACCTGCATACCTGCTCTAGGAAAAGAAAAAGCCACTTCCGTCCTCTACATTTCTCCTCATTATTGTCTCTCCCCCCTCTATACACCTTTATCTCAATTTTTGCCCCCCTTTACACTCTAAGATCATTGCTTGTGTAGGCGTAATTCTGATTTTGATTTGCTAAAAGGCATTTTTGCGGAGTAGGTAATTTGTCGAACAAGATTCCTGTGCTAAATGGAGTGGTGCTTGCTTAAGGTGTCTGGGCCGCGCCTTGCAATAATGATAAGGTGTCTTTTGCTAATGAAGGCCTTTACTCACAAGGGAGACATAAGGAAGAGGACAGGCGGACAGAACAGGGTGTGGGGGGCATTGAGGAGATCCACTGCATCTACCCTCTAATATTACACCTCCAGGCAACAAACAAGGGCAGCATGAAAAACCTTTGTGAGGTTAAGAAGTAAAGAAGACAAAAAACACTTGGTCACGCAAAAGTCCTCCCCCACTCATCCTTTTGCAATTTTGTCCCTCTCTCCTTTCTTTTAAGACTTTAAACAGAGAGCATTAGGCCGTCTTCTGTGATTGTGTGCATGTGTGTGTTTGTGCACGCATGCATCAGCGCTCTTTGATAGCAACTGAAGCTCCTCTCGCATTGTGAGGTAGGAGATAATTCCCCCTCCTCCTTCATCCACTTCGTTTTTCATCCCTCCGTTTCTGCATGGTAACAAATAAACAGGTCTAATTAGACTAGAGTAGGCCTATTCATGGAGCTGACAGTGGGAGATGGATGCACAGGCTTTCACAGCGCCCTTCGCCTTTGTCTTTGGCTAACGCTTGGTGACATTTTGATAGAAGATTTGGTGTTAGACTGAGGGGCCACATGCAGAGAGAGGGATGACCTTCTAGGAGACCTCAAGAAATGGACACATAGCCATAGTCTCACGCTGCCTCCTGACTTTGTTGTTTGACTTTACTAGCTCACAGGGGTCAACTTAAAGATTTAGTCTGGATTTAATATTGCCAGTTTTTAGCTGTGTTCACATATGCCCTCAAACAGTTTGACAAGTGGAGGCAAAATAACCATTTCTGATCTTCCGATCCGAAAGCACAGATCTGTCTAATACCACTGTGTACAGATGTTATAAATATTCACCACAGTATTAACTTCAGTGTCTGCCCTTGCATTAAAATGTCAGACAGTAAGTAATAAGGAATTTGAACCTAACGGATCTCCGTGTAAACAAAGACGGCACTGTGGCGACGCCGCAATTACAGGTTTGGCATTTAACAGGCAGCAACTCTGGCTAATGTGTGAGAGTCTGACAGAAAGACAAAAGCAGGAGGAGACCTGACATCACCAGGAGCTCTTCAGGTCTGCACACTGGACATGTTATACTTAACATTTCAGTGACACTGTGAAAAAATGCATCTGTGCACTTTTTTTCTTAATGTTCCATACAGTATTTCTATTTGTCAGTGATGATAATAATGATTACTTCCTGACTTTAGAGAGTTGCAGCATCCAATCTCCTGGAATTGTATTTAAAAAGTGGACTCAAAGGGGGAAAAAAAATAAAAATAAAAACAGTGGAGAAATCCCCTGCTTTAGACCGCTTCAGTGTCTCTCAGGGAGCTACTGAAAGGCAGATGGAGGGACACAGGAGAGAGTAGAGGGGAGGGGAGGGGGTGAAAAACAATAGGCCAAGGAGTCTCTTAGCCTCTCTCTCCCATCAGAACTAGCAGTGTCCAATGCAGGCATTCCTGGGCTATTATTTGCCTCTCACTGGATCTGATCTGCCAGTTTAATTACCTTAGCCTATGTGTGTGTTTGTGTGTGGGTGTCTGTGTGCATGCGTGTGAAAGCAAGGGGACATGCTTAATTAAAAAACAGAGGTAGGAGCGACTCAGGCCATCTCTTTTGTTCTTCTGTTAATAAAAGAAGGGAACTGTTTCTGCAGTGGAGAAAAACCTGAGCTTCATTGTTAGTTTCTCTCTCTCTCTCTCTATGTATGTGTCCGTCTAACTCTCCCTATCACGCTCTCTCCCTCGCACATGAAAGTAGTCTGGTTGGTTAGCAAAGCGAAAGAAGCCAGTGGGGGAGTGAGAGAGAAAGGTTTCTTAGCTAGCAGTAACATGATCTGCCTTAAAAGACGCAGCAGTGGGCACTACTGCTGTGAAAGGTGCAAAGCTTATGGAATAGAGTTAAAAGGAAAGCAAGTTTTCTTATTCATGCTAAAGACAAAAAGTTGGGTAATCAGCTATAAAACTGATTACCAATATTTGTGTTTTATGTAGTCACATAGTTTTTTTGTCAGTGTTCTTTTTGTGGTTATCCTGACAGAATTAATGGCTTCAACTGGAAAGGCTTAAATCTTGCCAGACATAACAAAATAATGTAGTAGATGACGTTAAGTTATTGTTGGAACACAGCCCACATGTAAACAGCTGCTAACCTGTTAGCATCAGGGGTGATATGTCAGTGCCAAGTGCTTAACACATTGGCTTATCCATAAGACATAATTCCATGCTTAAAGTGTTAGGAGATGCATAATTCATAAACCACAGTGTTTTATGTCCAAGCTACAATTCAAAGGGGTTGCTCCCCAATGAAATAAGCAGTGAAATGACACCACTGACAAGTAGTAAATCCTGTCGTATGTGTCGCATTAGCTCTCAAACCCACTGCTTCTGAACAGCTTTACCCTCAATCACATTTTACACAAGCCTCGGTAAGAAGGACATTGGTGGAAAAAAATAAACAATTTATATGTTTTACTAGAGGAACAGCCAAGGCCCGGTGTTGTACTGGTGTTAGGTGAGCTGGAATGAGCTGTAAAAGTCTTTATTTTATTCCAGTTCATCCTATTGCCAACTGCTGTATCTTAGGCCAAGTCCTTGTCTTTTAAATTGAGACATACTAAATTTGTGTTAATACTGTACAGTGGTAGAATAACCCATAACCCATATCTGTCCTGTTGCAACTCCTTTCTTCTTAAGAATGCAAAGCTAATTGCTATCTCCAGGATCTGTGCTTCTGGTTACAAATCACTTGGGGGGGAAATGATAACACGTAATGCTTTTTGTGTGCCTCCTTGTTGCTGCATTAGGATGATACTGATCCTGTGTGCATTGTCTATTGCCTATATTTTACAGACGTTGTAACACTATAAGACCAATATAATTAAAAAGTACGTATTTCATAGTTAAGAAGAATAAATATAAACAATATTTTTTTCTTCATACTACCTTACTGAGTAAACAGCTTTACTCAGGCGATGCATCAGTCATATTTATATCACACATCCACCTGCATTTCATCTCATTATGCTGAACTGATAAGCACTAAAATTCATTATGTGCTCCTTGTGAATTTGTCTTTAATCTTAGGAATAGAGAGACGGAAACTGAGTGAGACACAGAGAGAGAAAACATAATTTCTCTCTTTTAATCTATTACTATTCCCCATGGAATCATCTCTGGGATATGTCAGATTAGACCTGATTATAGCGCGTGCACACACATGCACCTACAAACATACTCGCACACATGTTTGATTTCATTCCTCACGGTTTTACTGTCCCTCCTACTGGCTTTGTTTAGCCCTGGATTGTTGCGGATTAATCCTCTAATTGCTTTGTAGCTTTGTTGTGAGGGAGAGGGAGTGTAGAAAAAGAGAAGGGAGAATTAAGCAGCAGGTGGATTGGGTTAAAGGTTAACATGGCTCTTTAAAGCTTTCTTTTAATGCCAGCTCATTTACACGCAAGCATCTGAAAGGCGCTGGTACAGTATCAAGTGAAAAGACACTGGCATGTACAACTAGTTTTCATTTGTTGCGTTTAACTCGGCAAGAGAGACATTTCTTTCAAGTAGCATTCATATCTGAGTTTTTAGCTTTTAGATTTTTTTCTCTTTTATGACTTTGGTTTGTTTGCACTTCTTATTTTGTTTAGGTGGTGACAAATTATGCTTGCAATTAAAAACAGAATTACCGCAAAGATTTACTGTAGTGTGTGCTTTTGGCTGTGTTGGATATTATACACGTGTATGCCTGTGCATTTGTGCCTTTTGAAAATCCAAGACACTGAAGTAGTAAGGAGTTGAGAGATGGGCAGCCACCCAGGATTGATAACATCTCACTGGTATTCCAAACATTATTCCTCAAGAAAGTTCATTCTTTCTTCTTTTTTCCCACTCTCTTTTCTAAGTCTTTTTCCTGACACTTTAGTTCCTATGTGAAAAGATATTTAAAGCAGAATACAGACTTTATACTCCTGATTTCTCATGAATTATGGTACATGTCTTTAAGGTTCTTTACTTTCTTAGCCTATACAGAGCGATATTGGCATTGATTTAGATAGTTCTGTTATCAGCTTTTACAATTCTAGAAAATAAATAAAACTCTTCTACAATTGCTTTCTTCATATAAAAGTTTCTGTATGTTTTTGTACAGTATATGCATATTTTAACAGAGTAGTGTTACCTCTATGAATATATCCACATCTACCTTGTACCAGCATGGAAACATTAGCATTTACAGGACACAAAATCAAAACTGCTTCCAGTTTTGCACTTTTATATGTCATTCAGTCTCGTTACTTAACACAGGTTATTCCTGTAAACATCCGTGCTGCCAGCTGCCATAGCACTGCTTCATTCATACACACCCCATTTTCCCTGTTTGCAAGCTGTGGTCCCTAGAGTCAGTGCAAGACAAAACTTTTGTTCAAGGATGTTTTGTTTTTGTGGCTCTGGCAGGCAGCCTTGTCAGTTAAATGACGGAGATGCAAACAGCAGTCAATGTTGGATTTCTCTTTTCTTTTTTCAAACATTGTGTTGGCACTAGCTATTCAGTGCTTATTTTAATGATGAGCAACACAGGGATATATATTTGTTATTTTGTTGCTTTAAAGCTGCAGCTCAAGTGGTGCATAGAACCTATAAAATATTTGCTGCTCTTATTGATCTCCTAATTCATCAGTCCAGAAAGTATTTAAGACATTACAAAATTACAAGAGGTGATTTGTAATGTGAATTCCTGCAGGAAAATCATTTGACCTTTGGCACACTGTCAATTCAGTACTGAGGTAGCTGGAGAAAAATCAGACAATATACCATAGACTGGATTAAAATCCCTGATCAGTGACGGCATTATTGAAATAACTTAACCTCATTGATAGAAACCGTCCTAACTTGGTGAGATCTGCAGTTAGTGCTGATGTGGTAAGAATAAGGTGAAATGCTGCTTCTATGAAACACTGTTTTCTAACCATTCTTTGTCTTTTCTTTATTTCTGTCTTTCTGTTTTTTAGGTCCCTGTTAGGCTGGATGAGATGAGATCCCCATGTAGTGGTCGTCATGGCAACTTGTGACTCTCCCCCTATGGTGTCGTCACGGCAGCAGGAACATGGTGGCCAGAGGCTGGACACTGCTGCTGAGGACAACTCCGTCGTCGCTATGGAGACCAGTGTCACCAACACCAACAGCAACAACCACATGTCACCTGTCGCCATTGGAGAGCCGGATAATGGCCTTGGAGAGCCTGTTGTGAACCGTCGGAGGTCCACTACTACCCCCACCACTGTCAGTGCAACCACTGACTCTGTAACTGAACAGAGTCGGAGAGAAAGCTTTACTACTGGTAACAAAGGGAGTGTTACCGGAACTTTACCAGGAGTAGGAGGAGGAGCAGCTTTGGGTTCAGACTGTTCTGCCCCTGCCACATCTCCTGTGGCACCGGCAAAGGAGATCCCCTGCAACGAATGTTCTAGCTCCTTCTCCAGTTTACAAAAATACATGGAGCACCACTGCCCCAACGCCCGCTTGCCTACCACTGGAGGTCATGAGGAGGGTGAGGAGGTTGAAGGGGTGGAAGGAGAGGAGAGTGAAGATGAGGGAGAGCGGGAGGGGGGTGTTGCAGAAGTGGGGGAGATGAACAGCGAAATAGAGATGGAAGAGGAGAGCGATGTGGAGAACCTGTGTGGCGAGATCATCTACCAGCCCGATGGCTCTGCCTTCATCCTGGAGGACTCCAAAGAGCAGCGTGGCAACCAGGGGGGGCTCTCTAATGCTCTCCAATTCAGGGGCCTGCTGTCCCCCCAGTCCTTCCCCATTGCCCAGGCCAGCAGTGGCCAGAGTGGCCTGGGCCCAGGGGGGGAGCGGTTGGAGCAGCCCGCTGCACCCATGTCCTTCTACCCCCAGATCATCAACACCTTCCACATCGCCTCATCCCTGGGGACTAAATCCCTGGCGGCCGACCACCCCTCCTTCCCAAATACCTCAGCTGGAGGGCTGGCGGGCGCTGGTCCCGTGTTGCACAGTTTTCGTGTCTATGACCTCCGCCACAAGAATGACAAAGACTATTTGACGGCGGATGGTGCAGCCAAAAACTCTTGCGTGTCCAAAGATGTCCCCAACAATGTGGACTTATCCAAGTTTGAGGGCTGCGTAGCCGATGGGCGGCGGAAGCCTGTGCTGATGTGTTTCCTGTGCAAGCTGTCATTTGGCTTCAGCCGTTCCTTCGTGACACATGCTGTCCACGACCACCGTATGACCCTGAATGAGCAGGAGCAGAAGCTGCTGAGCAACAAACATGTCTCAGCCATCATCCAGGGCATCGGCAAGGACAAAGAACCTCTTATAAGCTTTCTGGAACCAAAAAAACTCCCCAACTCTGTGCTACCCCACTTTCCCACACCTGCCAACTTCCTCGGGCCAGACACGGGGCTCCGCAGCTTGTGGAATGCTTTCCACAGTAGTGGGGAGAATGCCGATTCCCTTCAAGCAGGTTTTGCCTTCCTGAAGGGCAGTGCCAGCAGCTCCTCCAATGACCAAACCCCCAGAACCCAAACCATGCCAAAGGCTGAGACCAACCCAAACCTCGGGGGAGGGGCTGGTGCCCACAGGACCCCCAGTGGGAGTTCTGCTGCTGATGCCACTGGTGGCAACCTGGAAGGCAGGAACTCTGATAGTGACTGCAAGGGCCACATTAGGGACACATGCACTTTGCAACCCAATGGGCCGGACCTGAGCCAGTACCCGCCCATCAAGCGGGAGCCCGGTGCAGTGGGAGGAGAAAGTCCAGAACAGGATGACGATACTTACTCCAGCGGTGGTGGAGTAGAAATGGAGGCAGATGAGGAGGAGGAGCAGGCCATGACGATGGCAATGACAGGTCAGCGGGCCAACAGCACCAGTAGCAAAGATTTCCCTCTCTTAAACCAAAGTATTTCCCCCCTGTCCAACAGTGTGCTTAAGTTTAACAGTGACAGTAAAGGCCCTGCATCCACCTCCTCTTCCTCCCTGCCTGTATGTGAGAAGAATGAGATGGAGAAGAACCGTCTGTCCACTGCCATGGCAGCTGCCAGAGAACGGGAGAGCAGCAATGACTCAACCAGTGAAGCCCTGGCAGGACGGGATGGGTCATCGCCATCCTCCCATCCACTTGATATGATTATGTTGCGCAGAGAAGATGAGAGTCCTGGGCCTTTGCATCAACATGCAGGAAATCCCAGTACACCAGGGACTCCAGGTACACCTGGTACACCTGGTCCAGGTGAAGGTTCTCCAGGTAGTGGGGTGGAGTGCCCCAAATGTGACACAGTCTTGGGATCTTCACGGTCTCTGGGAGGGCATATGACAATGATGCATTCACGTAACTCCTGCAAGACACTGAAGTGTCCCAAGTGTAACTGGCATTACAAGTACCAGCAGACACTGGACGCCCACATGAAGGAGAAACATCCAGAGTCTGGTGGATCATGTGTCTACTGCCGCACAGGACAACCTCATCCTCGTTTAGCCAGAGGCGAAAGTTATACCTGTGGATACAAGCCTTTCCGCTGTGAGGTCTGTTTATTTTAATTGTTTTCAGCCTTTTTTCTCTTTCTAAAATACAACAATTAATAGTGTCATGATGTTTTGTAATCTGGATTTTATTTTTGATTTTAGTAGAACTGTACACAATAGTTTTTTTTTACGTCTTCTAGTATGAAGACAACTTGAGGAAATATATGTTACATTATCCTGGTGTTTTCAATGAAAGTGCACAAGTAATGTAACTTTATTATCCTGTGTGTGAAGCTTGGGAATTAGACTGCTTAGGGAAAAACGAAGTTAAAACCTTTTCTTTCTCTTTTTTGGTTCAATACTTTTTATCACAGTATTAAATATTTTGGCATCTTCATAATCCATGAAAATAAGAATTTTAACACTAAATAATTTGCTTGCACTTTTACATTACTATGTTATTTTTATGTTTTAGGTATGCAACTATTCAACAACCACCAAAGGCAACCTTAGCATCCACATGCAGTCGGATAAGCATCTGAACAATGTACAAACACTCCAGAATGGTGGAAGTGAGGCCCAGTATAACCACAACCATGCTAACCCTGTGCCCAGTGCCAGCCTTGGTGGAGGCTGTGGTGCCCCCTCACCATCTAAGCCCAAACAAAAACCCACTTGGCGCTGTGAGGTAATGAAACAAACAGAGCATCATTGTACAGCTGTGGTAGCTACATACCAATTTGCTTCGTGCACTGTGCATACAATGGGACATTTATTTTCTTCTGCTTCACTATGTCTATTATCTTTCTTTGCCACATCATCTGACCTCTTGTCATTATGAAACACAATTTCTTGTGAATTCTGGGCTCATCTCCAAGAATTATATGAACTTTTCAAACACACTATCACATTACTTGGCATTACCTGCTGTTTGGTTCAGGTATATTTTTTTCAGTCAGATGGCCTGAATAACTGTAATTTTCCTCCTCTTTCTTTCACAGGTGTGTGACTATGAAACCAATGTGGCTCGTAACTTGCGAATCCATATGACCAGTGAGAAACACATGCACAACATGATGCTGCTACAGCAGAACATGAAACAGATCCAACACAGCCTTCATCTGGGCCTAGCCCCAGCAGAGGCAGAGCTTTACCAGTACTACTTGGCTCAAAATATGGGTCTAGCAGGTGTTAAACTCGAGAACCCAGCTGGCAGCAGTGGCCCAGATGCCCCGATGATGATTAACCCGTTCCAGCTAGATCCTGCAACTGCGGCTGCTCTTGGATCTGGTCTAGGTAAGTGATGCTGGAAATCACATTAAACTGGAATGAACACTTCCACAGTTTCAAAGCTCAGTATGAATATGGAAAGGATTTCGGCAGTGGGTGTGACAGATTATTTGCCATCTTCATTTTTTTTTAATATATTTACCCTTAAGCCTGTTGTTCATTTTTTCTTCTCATCTTTCATTTGGTCAGTTTTATCGGTTTTATCGCACATATCTGATGCCATAAGGATATTGTTTTTATCTCTATGGCTTTTCTTTGTCGCTTTCCATTTTTCTCCCTGCCATCTCACCTTCTCCCTTTTCTGCTCCAATCCTTTTACCTTGCCCCCCTTGGCTCACCCTCTTTCTTTTTCACTCTTATCTATGCTCTCATATTGTCCCTCTGTCATTGTCTCCTTTCTTTGACCCCTCTCACTGATTAAAAAATGATTATGAGACGCCACAAGAGAATTATTCTTAATCTTTCATTTGTAATTTTCTTAAGTCAGCTTAATCCCCCCC
>JAPTGZ010000014.1:29049034-29063086 GCA_029814645.1 Fowleria isostigma | reverse complement strand
ATCTCTCCACATTGAGCCCCACTGTTAATGTCACACACGCTTCCACACACACATACAAATAGACACACAAGTCATGCTGCTACTATACCACCAGCCGTGACTGAGCTCTGAAAATTTTGCATCTTGTACAGACAGAGAAGTTCTGGCAGCAGCTGGGGAAATGTATATGAACTAATGAAGTGTATCATATTACCATAACATTTAATGTATGTCATGCTGTGATAATGAGCCTGCCTGAGCTTTCTCCATTTCATATGTCCTCAGGCAGAAACACGTCATTGTAAATGAATATAAATAATGCAGTGCATGTTTGGATCCGTACTTATGTTGTCTTGATGTCAAGTAATTTCTAAAATTATCACCTATATTCCACTGAGTATTAATTTTGTAGACTTGTTTATATTAGTAAGTCTGATGTTCAATAGTCGTTTTCCAGCTTTGCGGTCAAAGATGGGCACAAAATGCCAGACGTATCAGTTAATGTGAACATATACATTTTTAGCAGCATATTTACATACATAAAACTATATATTCTAACATGAATATATGATTTTCACCCGTCACGTTGCTGTGCATGAATGGAAAATGACTGTCTTCTTATTTACAATCCATTTGTTTAATGTCAAATATGAAGATTTGTATTATATAATTACACCTAAATGATACGTTTGTCATTCCAAAATGCTTAATTGATTTTTTTTCCAGTTCTATTTTCTCTTGAGCTGAATCACAAATGATATATGACGTGCTTTATCAATGAATTTTAATAATGTATTAATATTGAATTTTTAATTTACACTCTCTTTTGCTCCCATCCCTTATTCCAGGAGTGAACGCCACATCCAAAGAGGTTACAGGACCTAATGCTATTGCTAAACATTCCCTCCTGCCAGATCAACAAATTGAAAGTCCACCCAAAAGACCCAAGTCTGCTGAGAGGAAGACATCTGCCAATGAGCAGGTAAGAGCTTTTGGAATATCAACACAAAAAGTGTCAAAAGAACTACACAAGTAAAGTGTGATTCTCGCTAGAGGTGTGAAAAAATATCAATCCAGCAATATATCGCGATACTTTGACCTCCAATATAATATTGATATTTCAACCCTTAATATTGATTTTTTGGAAAAACAAAAATAATTTCTTTGCAACATTAGTTTAATTCACAGTAGTGTGAGTAACAATCTTGATGCATTTTATGTTTAAAGCACTTTATGTTTTAATGCACTTTAAGAGATGCACTTAATACATACACTAATTAAGTGTATGTATTGTATGTTACACTGCATTTGACTAATTATTTAAAAAACGATAAAATGGAAAAGTTGTTTTCAATCAAATAGTTTTGACTTAATTTGTCCTTTCAATTTTGTGAAGTATTTTTTGATTTACATTTACATCATCTCTATTTTTTCTTAGTTAACTGTGTAGAATATTGCAAAAATCACAATATCATGATATATTGTGATACTATTGTATCAAGATCCAAGTATCGTGATGCATTTCGTATTGTGAGGTTTTTGCCAATACTCCTAATTCTCACAGAGGGCAGCAATGGACCTCTGCCATTACCAACAAAATGCATGTATTGGTTTTGTGTGGCTTTTGTATCCATGTGTTATATTAGGAGTAGACATCAGGTAAATTACTATAAATTGTAAATACCCACTGGAATTTGTCATATAATGTTGGGTACAGAAATCTCTAATGAGACAAGTATTTCTTCATAACTGCCAATGAGATTTTATCTTCACTGTCAGTACGGGATGAACTAATGAGAAGATACTCATGAACTGTAAGAAACAGAAATGCTAACCTAAGCATTTAGCATCTGCTGGCGCCAGCTTTCTTTCAAAGGGTTAAACGCAGCTCACCATTCCCTCCCTGACAGAGCTTTTTAGCATCAAACCTAGTAGGGCAGTCTTTGTGTTCTTAAGTGGAATACCTGCACTAGCCTTAGGCCTCCCTCACTGCTTCTTCCCCCTTTTTGCATCTCTTTAAATTATATGTGTTTTTAAATTAGATTATGAAGTATTAGCTCGTCTGGTTCTGGGCTCCGCAAGGAGGGAGGACTTAGTCATTTCAGAAATGGATTCTATTAAGACAGGTGGTGGGGAGGCAGCTATGTTCAGAGTACTCCCTGTAATGAGGGCAAGGCATAGCTTGAGTGAGTACACACCTTTGTCATCTGTAATATCCTGATTAGAAATTCCGGCCAATCGTGTTTTCTGCTAATAAAATTGCATGAGATCAGAGACTTAAGTGAATTATTGGAAACATAGTTGATCCACCTTCTCTGTGTTAAGATGGGCATGGGGATAGTGGAGAGAGGTGAAGAAGGTAAGATGAGGTGAGGAGGTCAAAGGAGAGGAAGTGAAGTTCCTGTGAAAATTTAACTTGATTCTGAAGAGGGTTATAATTATTTTTACTCCTATGACTGTGTGAGGTGTATTTTTTCAGTTCTATCATCTTGATAATACTCATTGTTTGTTATAATGGTACTTTCTTTGTTTTAGCCATTTATTTACTTATCCTGTTTGCTTTCTATTTTGTAGGTCCAGCAGTGTCCATATTGCAACTACAGCAGTAACGATGCCAACCGTATGCAGCTCCATGTAATGTCCCAGCATTCCATGCAGCCAGTGATCCGCTGCCCACTGTGCCAGGATGTCCTGAGCAACAAGATACATCTGCAGCTGCATCTCACCCACCTGCATAGTGTGGCCCCAGACTGCGTGGAAAAGCTTATTATGACTGTATGTACAAGAAACATGATTTCATAAGTAAAAATTTGGCCTAAGTCTTGCTGTTTACAAGCACTGGATGCTTAGCACTTAATTTTTTTTTATCACTTATGACACTTTTCAGGTTGTGGGACCTGACACAGCAACACCAAATAATGTAATGCAGCCCCAAACTGGACAAGACAAGGGTCTGTCTTTAATGGATTCTTCTACCTCTCTTTCTGATGGGACAGGAAAGTCTCAAGGTAAGACCAATATAAGAGTGTTAAATAATTTTCTTTTGTTATTCATTTGTCTGTGGAACATTTAATATAATATTGTAATTGTAATTCATGCAACCATTTACATTTTCTGTTTACACTATAAAGTAAGATAGTATATAACATTAACAGTACAACATGTCTAATCTGTACAAAAAATATTTATACTTGCCTTTGCTTTACTCAGACATTACTGATTAATATTGAATGTCATTGTTTACTTTTAGGAAATATCTCAAAGGATGAGCTGACTGTTCAAGACAAGAATGAAATGGGCGTACAGCGTGAAGAACTCAAGCCTCCTAAGGAGGCTTCAGAGGCCCCAGACTGGAAAAAAACCAGCGGTCTAGGACATGAAAGCAAGTCTCCTGATGCCTTACAGGACCATCTCAGTGAGCTCCAAAGGCTGCAGCAGCAACAACAACAGCTGTCAGTGTCTGATCGTCATGTCTACAAATATCGTTGCAACCACTGCAGTCTGGCCTTCAAGACAATGCAGAAGCTTCAGATACATTCCCAGTATCATGCCATCAGAGCAGCCACTATGTGCAGCCTTTGTCAGCGCAGCTTCAGGACATTCCTGGCCCTCAGGAAGCATTTAGAAAATGGACATCCTGAACTTAGCGAAGCTGAGGTGCAACAACTCATTGGAAATTTGCCTCTAAATGGGGATATCACTGAAAGTGAGGTTAGAGCCTTAGAGGAAGCTCAGGCTTTTGAACATGACTTAGATAAAGATGATGAAATGGACCAGGAAGAAAAGCCCAGTCCTACAGGAAGTGACAGTAGCTCACTGCTCGATGATATGGGAGCAGAACCAAAACGGACCTTGCCATTTAGAAAAGGGCCCAACTTCACAATGGAGAAATTTTTAGATCCTTCACGGCCTTACAAGTGCACAGTATGCAAGGAATCCTTCACACAGAAGAACATCCTACTGGTCCACTATAATTCTGTTTCGCACTTGCATAAGTTGAAGAAGGTACTCCAGGAAGCATCCAGTCCAGTTCCACAAGAGACAGGCAACAGCATTGACAACAAACCATTCAAATGCAATATTTGCAATGTTGCCTACAGCCAAAGCTCAACACTTGAAATTCACATGAGGTCAGTACTCCACCAGACCAAAGCCAGAACCGCCAAAACTGAAATTAGCAGCAGTAGCAGTATAACTGGCACTAGTGGACCAGTACCAGCAAAAAGTCCAGCTCCAAGCACACAAGGGAGCAATACCAACTCAGACATTGCTAGAAGTGGAACACCTTCTGCTAACAAAGAGAACATTGCGGAACCCAAAGAAGCTAATAGCAGCAACAACACAAAACAGACCACAACTACTGATCATATTTCTGCACAGGCAAGTAACCTCCAGTCAGCACAGTCTTCAGCCCAATTGCAAATGCAGCTTCAACATGAACTGCAACAACAGGCTGCCTTCTTTCAACCCCAGTTCCTTAACCCAGCTTTCTTCCCCCATTTTCCAATGACCCCAGAAGCACTACTGCAATTTCAACAGCCACAGTTTCTTTTTCCCTTTTACATCCCCGGGGCAGAATTTAACCTTAGCCCAGAGCTAGCACTGCACTCAGCAGCTGCTTTTGGAATGCCTGGCCTTACCGGATCATTCTTAGAGGATTTGAAGCAACAGATGCAACAGCAGCATCAGCTGCAACAGGCTCAAGCCCAGCAACAGGCTCAGCAGCAGCAGCAACCCTCTCAGACACAGTCGCAGATTCAGCAACAGAAAAACCAGCAAATGCAGAACCACAAACCCAAAATTGAGTCCAGCACTGTGTCAGTCTCAGAAATTCAGATGTCAAGAGAGGCAGAAGACCATTTAGAAAAGCAAGAAAACAGATCCAAGATGGAAAATGGAGGTGATGCATTAAGTGATGGAGGGAAAGACAACAAAGACCTTAAAAAGTCAAAATTTCCAGAGCCATTGATTCCCCCTCCACGTATTGTGTCAGGAGCAAGAGGCAATGCAGCTAAAGCACTGCTGGAGAACTTTGGATTCGAACTGGTCATCCAGTACAATGAAAACAGACAGAAGAACCAAAAGAAAAACAAAGATGGGGTTGAAGTGGAAATGAACACTGATAAGCTTGAGTGTGGGATGTGCGGAAAGCTCTTTTCCAATATGCTTATACTCAAAAGCCACCAGGAACATGTGCATAGCCACTTTTTTCCATATGTTGAGCTTGAAAAGTTTGCCCAGCAGTACAGAGAGGCTTATGATAAACTATATCCAATAAACCCTGCTTCACCTGAGACTCCACCACCACCACCGCCACCACCACCACCTCCTCCTCCTCCTCCTGCCCCTGCCCCAGTGACTGCTCCTCAGCCTCCTTCTACTTCAATAACTAAACCCCAAACCCCAGTACCATCACCAGTTCCGGTTTCTCATCAGACCCAACACCAGCCATCTCATCAGGCCACACCACCCCAGCCACCACCCCCTCCTCCGCCACCAACTGCCCCTCCTGCACCTCCACAAGTGCAGCTCCCTGTTCCTTTGGATCTGCCTCTTTTCCCACCTTTAATGATGCAGTCTGTACAGCACCCAGGGCTGCCTCCTCAGCTTGCCCTCCAGCTGCCAGGTATGGATTCTCTTTCAACAGACCTTACACAGCTCTGCCAACAACAACTGGGTCTTGATCCAAACTTCCTGCGCCAGTCCCAGTTTAAACGACCACGCACTCGTATTACTGATGACCAGCTAAAGATTCTACGTGCCAATTTTGACATTAATAATTCCCCCAATGAAGAACAAATTCAGGAGATGTCAGAGAAGTCTGGCTTGCCACAAAAGGTCATAAAGCACTGGTTCCGCAATACGCTCTTCAAAGAAAGGCAGCGAAGTAAAGACTCCCCTTACAATTTCAGTATTCCTCCAATTACTACATTGGAAGACATTCGAATGGAGCCCCACCTCTCCACACAGGAATACTATAAAACCGACTCAGCCATCAACAAAAGGTCCTCCAGGACTAGATTCACTGATTATCAATTAAGGGTGCTTCAAGATTTCTTTGACACAAATGCCTACCCAAAAGATGATGAGATTGAGCAGCTCTCAACTGTGCTCAACCTACCAACCAGAGTTATTGTAGTGTGGTTCCAGAATGCCCGCCAGAAGGCTCGCAAGAGCTATGAAAATCAGGCTGATTCTAAAGATAATGAGAAAAAAGAACTAACCAATGAGAGATACATCAGAACTAGCAATATGCAGTACCAGTGTAAAAAGTGCAACATTGTATTCCCACGTATCTTTGATCTCATCACTCACCAGAAAAAGCTGTGTTACAAGGATGAAGATGAAGAAGGTAATGAGGACAACCAGTCTGAGGACTTCACAGATTCCTATGAGCAAAATTCATTTAGGAGCCACATGTTGTCTGAGCCATCCAAACAGTTCCAGGGAACTTCCAACAGCTCAGGTTCAAGTTCCCCTATAATGGCTTCTCCTCGTGCCAGCATTGGAAAAACTTCCCCTAAGCCAGATGTTGCCCCTGAACCTGAACCCAAACAAACAGAGACTGCACCATCACCAGTGATCAAGACTCTACCAGAACCCAGACCATCTAAGGCCTGTACACCTCAACCACCTCCTCAGAAAGCTCCCCAACCTCAAATGTCAAGACCCCATTCCCAGCCACAGGCAGCCACTGTGCCCTCAAGTCCACTTTCCATGGCCCTTTCCACACTCACAAATAGCCTCTCCCACCAAATGCTCCAGTACCAGTGTGAGCAGTGTAAGATTGCATTTCCAACTGTGGAGCTATGGCAGGAGCACCAGCACATGCATTTCTTGGCTGCCCAAAACCAATTTCTTCACTCTCAGTTTCTTGAAAGACCTATTGATATGCCCTATATGATATTTGACCCAAACAATCCCCTGATGGCTAGTCATCTGTTATCTGGAGGTCTCTCCCAAATCCCCTCTCAGAGTAGCTCTGGTCTGGCTTCTGCTGCTGGCTCTGGGGCAATCAAGAGAAAACTGGATGAGAAGGATGAAACTGCTAATGATAAAGATGGTGGAAACAGTAGTGAGGAGCAACACAGAGATAAACGTTTGCGAACCACTATCACACCAGAGCAACTGGAGGTTCTTTATGACAAATATCTACTTGACTCTAACCCAACGAGGAAAATGTTGGACCACATTGCACGAGAAGTTGGCTTGAAAAAGAGAGTTGTGCAAGTTTGGTTCCAAAATACTCGAGCAAGAGAGAGAAAGGGCCAGTTTCGGGCTATAGGACCCTCCCAGTCTCACAAGAAATGTCCCTTTTGCCGAGCATTGTTTAAGGCTAAATCTGCTCTAGATAGCCACATACGATCTAGACATTGGCATGAGGCTAAGCAAGCAGGTTTTAGCTTGCCACCAAGCCCAATGATGAATCAAGACAATGAAAGAGGTGAAAGCCCAAATAAATATAACTTCTTTGACTACCCACAGCTGCCTACTAAGACTGAGCCAAATGAATATGAGCTGCCTGCTGCATCCTCAACCCCTGTTAAACCATCTGAGGCGCAAGTAAAAAACTTCTTAAGCCCTTCATCCTTAAAAGCTGAAAACTGTGATGAATCTGAAGGGCCTAATATTAATTCAGCAGAAGTGTCATCCTATGATCTCATTAAGATGGACTTTGATGAAACATCATCAATTAATACAGCCATTAGTGATGCTACAACTGGCGATGAGGGTAACAACAATGAAATTGAAAACCTCACAGCCAATGGAGGAGACAAGCTCAGTGACAACAAGAGTGGCCTGTTTCCAAATTCTGATAGTGGAAGTGACAGGTTCCAATTCAGCATGGTCAGTCCTGTCCTTAGCTTTTCTGGAAAAGACTGTGACTCTTACTTCAGCTCAAGGGATGATGAAATGGATGACAACAATGACAGAAGTGAATCATCAAGCCTTGCTGATCCCAGTTCTCCTAGTCCCTTTGGGACAGGTAACCCCTTCAACAAGTCTGGGAAAGGCAACAATACGGGAGATAGGCCAGGACACAAACGCTTCAGGACCCAGATGAGTAACCTGCAACTCAAAGTGCTCAAAGCCTGTTTTAGTGACTACCGCACTCCTACAATGCAAGAGTGTGAAATGCTGGGCAATGAGATTGGACTTCCCAAGCGTGTTGTTCAGGTGTGGTTCCAGAATGCCCGTGCTAAAGAGAAGAAATTCAAGATTAATATTGGAAAGCCATTCATGATAAGTCAAGGTTCACCAGATGGGCCCAGGCCTGAGTGTACTTTGTGTGGTGTCAAGTACACTGCCCGGATGTCGGTCCGGGACCACATATTCTCCAAACAGCACATCACCAAAGTGCAAGAAACCCTGGGAAACCAGGTAGATAGAGAAAAGGACTACCTAGCACCAACCACTGTCCGTCAGCTAATGGCCCAGCAAGAACTGGACCGCATAAAGAAAGCTGGTGAAGGACTCAGCCTGCCTGGCCAGCAGCAACAGACTGCAGTGGACAACAATAATGCACTTCATGGCCTCAGTCTGCCCTCAGGCTACCCAGGGATATCTGGTCTACCGCCAGTGCTACTTCCTGGAGTCAATGGGCCATCATCACTTCCTGTTTTTCCACCAAACACACCTGGTGAGTTAGTATGACAAACAATGAAAAGTCAAATAGACTAGAAGCTTTATGAACTGAGCTTTACCGTGCACTATTTTGTTTTATTCTACTACTGTTTATTCTATATCACAATGGTGTTTCTCAATAAGTCCTATTTTTTAAAACTATTTTAAACATTTAAATGGTGTATCTAGTGCATGCATAATGTCATCATCAGAGTTGTATTGCTAACTGATAATTCAGAGATTTTTTTTACAAAAATGTATTTATATCATGACTTTAATTTGTGTTGTTTGTTTTCCCCATAATTGTAGGTTTGATATATTTATATGCTAATATATTGGCAGATGAAATTATCATAAAGCGCATGTGACAGTTTTGATCCATAACAAAATCTTAAAAAGACAGATAAATCAGCCAGTGACAAATAAAACGTCTTAATCTTGTCATGCAAACAAATATCCATAGTAATTTGGGATTGAATATTTAAATATTGAATATTTCCATATTTATATACCACTGTATTTCAGCTTTAGCGTCTCCCGGTGCTGGCATGCTTGGGTTCCCTACACCAGCCACCCCCTCTCCTGCCATGTCTCTCAGCACTACCCCAACCAAGACTCTTCTGCAGACTCCTCCTCCTCCTCCACCTCCTCCTCCTCCTCCTGTTCCCTCCACACCTTTGGCAGCAGTAAATCATACAGAGCAGCAAGGTAAAGACACAGAGAGAGACGGCAGCAAGAAACCAGGAGACAAGCCACTTCAGATGAAGGTGAAGGACAGAGAGAACGAGAGCAGCTCACGACCCGAGACCCCTAGCATGGCCAAGAAAAGGGAGAAACCAAGTCCAGCTGCAGGGAAACCAGGAGCTGAGACTTCACTGGACGCCACCCAGCTTCAGGCACTTCAGAATGCTCTTGCCACTGGTGATCCAACCTCTTTCCTGGGAGGCCAGTTTCTGCCCTACTTTCTTCCTGGATTTCCCAACTGCTTCTCTCCCCAGCTTCCTAGAGGGGTCCAGACAGGGGGCTACTTCCCACCACTGTGTGGAATGGAAAGCCTGTTTCCATATGGCCCAGCAGCAGTTCCTCAAGCTGCCATGGCTGCCGGTCTCTCACAGACCGCTCTCCTGCAGCAGTATCAGCAGTACCAGCAGTCCCTCCAGGATTCACTGCAGAAGCAACAGCAGCAGCAGCAGAAGCAACTTGAGCAACAGCAGAAACAGCAGCACTCACAGAAACAGACCCCTGTGAAGACACCCCAGAGCATACAGAGCACCACCACCACCAACTCCTTCAAACCAAAAGAAGCTATAGATGCTAAGGATGAAACCAACAAAGGCTCTTCAACAGAAAGCACAAAAGAAGAACCGAAAACAGATACCAAAAGTACCATGGATTTTCCAGATGCTTTTATTGTACCGTCCGTCAAGCATGAGTTTATATGCAGAAAGTGCCAGATGATTTTTGCTGACGAAGATTCAGTGGTGCGTCATCAGAAATCGTTCTGTTACTTCGGACATCCTTTTACTGACCCGCAAGAGACAGTGCTTCGAAAGGCAGTGAGCAACTACACTTGTGTTGCCTGCAATGTGGTTGTTAATGGGAATGAAGCACTTGGCCAACACCTTCAGTCGAGCTTGCACAAAGAGAAAACAATCAAACAAGCAATGAGAAATGCCAAAGAGCATACTAGATTATTACCTCACTCTGTCTGCTCCCCTACTCCTAACACCACATCTACCTCGCAGTCTGCAGCTTCTTCTAATAACACCTTTCCTCATCTCTCTCGCTTGTCCATGAAGTCCTGGCCAAATGTCCTGTTCCAGGCCACCACAGCCCGGAAAGCTGCTTCCTCCTCCCCGTCTGCCTCTCCTCCCCCTCCCCTCTCCTCACCTTCAACGGTTACCTCAACTTCCTGCAGCACCTCAGGGGTTCCAACCTCACTACCCACCGAGAGTTGTTCAGATGAGTCTGACAATGAGCTAAGCCAGAAGCTGGATGACTTAGATAATGCGTTGGAAGTCAAGGCTAAGCCGGCCTCTGGCCTAGACGCGAGCTTCAGTAGTATAAGAATGGATATGTTCAGTGTGTAGGAGTGACAAAAGGATCCCTTGCTTAAAGAAAAAAATAAGACTTTTTAAACTGCAGTTCCAAAGTTTCTCTTAACCCAAAAAATTACAGTACCAAATGATTGACTCAGGATTGTTTTTCCCATATTGATATGCTGGCAAGATATTGATTGATTTTTGTTATGGACAGAACTGTTGCAGATGCTTGACTGAGCTTATATTGTATACAAAAACATGGAGTAGGAAAAAATCCCACAGGCTCCCTTGGGGGGGCTTGTTTCAAGCCAAAAACTCTCACGATAGCAAATTGCACCTCAGCTGGATTGTTTTCCAAATGCTAGCATGTACTGTATGGGATGACGATCCAGAACCCTCAAAGAGAATCTCTCTTAGTTTAGATAGGTGTAATTCAGTAGCTTTAAATTCTCAGGTCAGAACATAACATTTCTCATTTGTTAAAGCAGCAACAAGCCTGGGTACACTTGGCTTATAACCAAAACATGTCAAGCTTTATCGGACGCATTTCCTTGATGTGTATAGAGTACCAAGAGACAATATTACTGTTACAATGGACGATGTGCATATCCTTTTAGTTTTGCCCTACAAAGACAGTATGGTTTTGCCACTGAGGGAATTTAGAATGGTGAAGTAAATGTGTATGATGCCCCTGTGTTTGCCAGTTTGTATTTCAACAAGCTGTAACTATTTCCCACCCCTTTATTTCTTGTAGTATATACTAATCTGTGCCAACTCTTACCTTCTCACTTTTACCTCTGCTCACACCCTTTTCTGAAGAGGTAATAACTCTAGTTTTGATAGACTCTTGAATTATGTGAATATAACATTTTTCATTTGTGAATTGCTGTACTGTTACGGTACCTGCTTGTGTCTGGACTATAGTGCACTTATTTTGTTTTTATTTGTCTTTTTATTATTTGAGTAGGCCATTTGTTAATTTAATAGAATTTTTCTGTTTGTATGTATGTATGTTTGTGTTTTAATTATTATTTGTGTCTATTGCAGCAGCATATTGGTCCATATTTGTTACAGGATTGATGCCTAACAATCTAGAGACATATTTAACAATTGGTGCATCCATGAAAGCAGTACTGTATACTTGAAACTGTTAAGGTACAAGTTGGTCACAATGTTAAAGATATGATCATTTGCTATACATTTGCAAATATGCTGCTTTAAAAGGGGGACAACAGCATTTGTGTTGTATATTAAAACATTTTTCATGTACTTGTAGGACTTAAAACAGTGTTACACCTATACACTGCCATTAAGTGCATAGGTTGACGTCCTCCCATCAATTCTCTGGGCACTTGATCTACAGTTAAAGTCAGCATTTTTAATTTTTCCATATTTAGTGATTTCAACATTGCAAAGTATTACCTTACAAAGTTTGCTGCTACTGTGTAATGTTATTTTGCTTGCCATAAATTCTCTCTACTTTCTACCAGACAGAATACTGATCCATTAATTGCTTTGCTTTGCTTTGTTTTGTTTTTTTTTTTCTTTTTTCTTTTTCTTTTTTTTTTTTTTTGGCTGTGGAACTAAGAATGTGAAAGCTGTCAAAGGGTGTTCAATTTTTTACGAATCACTTTCTAGTTTGGTAATTGAAACCAATGTGATTCATTCCAAAGTAACAGAAGGCTATTTGTATGAAAGAAAAAGGCTTGTGAACAAAGAAAGCTAAGCTGTTGTACATATTCGTAGTTGGCTGTGCATGGTACAAATTTATTAATATGAAGAAATGCAAAAATGTATTGCTTTTGGTATTTCCTATTCTGAGATGAGCAAGTAGCATGTAATGCAACTGTTTGACAGGTTAAATCAAATCATGCTTAGTTATTGTTTCAAACAATGAAATCAAGTAACATTTCCTCTTATGTTTTATTATTGTAAAGGTGTTTTTTTCAAGGTTTTAAAGCAAAATGTCAGTTTTTAATTTTCTGCGTGAGCTTTTTAAATGTCATTATTTGGATTTTTAGTATTTTAACATTTACTTTAATCCTGAAGACACTTTTTGATTGTGTTTCATAAGAGACATCCTGGCCTCCCAAGGTGCAATTCTGCCATTGTACAAACATGAGCGACTGTCCTGATTCCAAAGGCTTTCACAACTCTGGCTTTTTGCCTTTCCCCACTTTGTGGCTCAGCATTAAAAGACTGAACTGTCAGCTAGCATCGTGTGCTAAGATGTTAGCGTCAGACAGGACGCTTTCCACACCAAGGACTGGTAAAAGCTAACAAACCAACAAAAAGGATGGTCCAACAATATAACTGTACATAGATATTGCAACTGCACAGCAGCCAAAAAGAAAAAAGAACTTTTTGAAAAAAAAAAAAAAAAATGGATGGATTGTGTCATGTTCATGGGGACAGCCTTCAAAAGGTTGAAATTGGAATTGTTCTTCTGGATGTCAAAGGGATTTTCATGGCGCAATCATATCCTACACAATATGTACTCTTCAACATCTGGGTTACATAGGAAATGCACCCTGAGGTTTTAATAAGAAGAAGCCCCTATGGCTAAAACTTTAAATAAACTAAACCAAAAATGTTATTGATGTTTTATATATAGAGAGTAGTCGCATTAGTTTTTGTTACTGTACTGTTTGAGGTCTCAACTGTACCGTATCACGGTAATAACATGGTTTTGAAACCTTTTTTTTTATTTTGTCACAGACCTGTTGTCATAGTTGAAATGACGTTTATTGTAGATGGTATTTGAACAACTTCTGGAAATAGTTCATCAAGTATGTTTGTTGCTCATTGTTGTGATACATTAAAAACTGTATCTGCAAACCAGTCTGGCTCAACAAATATTCTTTATTTCTTTCAGCTAATCATGTTATGATGAAGTTTAATCATTTGGCTTTTCATACCAAATTCGATATTCAATTGACTGTGACCAATAAGCATTTTTACATTTTCATTGATGCTTCAGTCACATAGGTTCAACTGATCACGTGTCAATAACACCACATCTCTAAACTAGTGGTGCAAATGTCATGGAATTGATCATTTATCATTATCTTCTCATCGTTGCTGCACTTATTCATATGCTAACTACAGTCATGGAAAAAATTATAAGACCACCCTATGTTTTCTTCAGTTTCTTGTTCATTTTAATGCCTGTTTCAAATAAAGGTACATTTTATTTTTTTTTGGACAAATATAATGATAAAACAAAAATATTTCAGAAGAGTTGAATTTCAGAGCTGATATCTATCCATTTTCCATGGTTTTCTTGATAATAACCAAAATCACATACATTCTTTTATCAATATCTATGCCATTGTACTGACAAAAACAGTGCTTTAAGACATTCCATGTTTTCTTTTCTGTCTGTTTTAGTCACATGATACACACA
>JAPTGZ010000014.1:29013595-29037526 GCA_029814645.1 Fowleria isostigma | reverse complement strand
CACATGAAGTGAATAATGCCACAGTATTCCAGCTCTAACAGGGTGAGTTATAGTATGAATATATACACAGCATATATTAATTTGGCAGGTGCTACAGGAATGTAAATGCATAATTTAGTTGACTTGGTCCTGGTTGTAACAGTCCTCTAACCAGGGTTTGAAGCTCTGTACATCAGGCAAAAGCCCTGCACCTTAAGGTGAGACACGGCAGACAAAAACATGGATTTTTCATGCAGTGGTTAATTTTGTGATTTTGGGTTAGTTTACTTCTTTAATGTGTATTCTTTCAAGCTGTTATAAAAGAAACATTAAAAATATACATTAAGATGTGTATTTTATTACAGTTTGTTTACTTGCAGCAGGAAGTTTTCCTCAAATTTACCAAGAAGTTAGCATTCAAATGCAACATTCTGAGTTTTGTCTGTTTACTGAAGTCTGTCATGTCCGGCATCACCTATATACACCAAACTGTATACTTAGACACTTAGCATTATCTTGAAGATATTTAGAGGGATTTGTTCATAAATCTATGTGACATTTTAATCAAAACAATATAGCAAAATTCCATTTGTTTAAGGCTATGGACAGTACATTTTGATTAAGGTAATGAAAGCAGATATCCTAAAATTTCTTTATAATTTTTTTTCACCTTGTATGTGAACAAAATCAAAAAATAATTTTGCACCTGTCTTTATCACAGATCAAATCTATCTAATGAAAATATATGTAAAACTGCACATATTTAATGAGATTTAATGCATACTTTGCATAATTAAACATACAAGTTTTTTAAAATTTGTAATACATTTTGTCCATACTTGTGTAAATAATCAAGTGGGGAAGTTTCATGGTGATGTCTTTTTTTTTTTTTTTTTTTAATTTCTCCCTATTCAACTGTAGTGTATTGCCTTAACTGATTGAAAGAGAATGTAAACGGACAGAAAATATGTCTGAAACCCTCTGTGAACTTCTACAGAGAGTTAAAAAATTTGATTATACAAAAACATGACACCTACTAATTATAACAAGAACTATACCAATAGGGGAAACGAAAAGCATCGAAAGAACACAGTGTGAAAGGCTTTTAGAGTGGGGATTCTGAATTCCACTCATTAAACCTCATGTAGCACAGATGAACAAAATAATAATCAAAGTTTTTCAGGTTCGGGTTACAGCGCTGTGTTTGCTTGGGAATACATTGGTTTTGATGATGTGCAGTGCAACTCACACCTGTGTGCCAGTGTGTTTAGAAGCCATAGTTCAGTGTGAATTGTATGCAGAGATGAGAAGGTTAATGTGCATGTTTGTGTGTGTTTATTATTCATTCTGGTGCATGTGTGTCTCTGTGTATCTGTTGGACTGAGCAGGTTAATGTTGGTTGACACATGCGGTTCACTGATCTCCTGGAGGAGTCAAGACTCGCAGCAAAACCTTCACACGCAGGTATCCATGGAAACCAAAAAAAAAAAAAGAAATCATATTTCTTCTTTCCCCGGCAAGCCGGAGATTCCAAGATGCTGAAGTGCACAAATACATTGTCATTACCCGGCAGTCTTATATTTAACAGGGTTAGGCTTTTCTGTCTGCTGTTTGCATTGTTCAGTATCTTACCTACACATGTAATTTAGAAATTCCTTCTGTTACTTTTTCCACAAAGAAGCTCCATATAATCTTTACATGCAGGGGTGATGCTTCCCTCTACGCAGATATGTGGCTGCTTTATTGAAATACCCTATGGCTGTTATTGTGTTTGGATTTTTAAAAAAATCTCATTTGACCCTGATATTTAAAATCGAACATTTTTGTTGATGAAATAAAGTAACAAAAACCCAATTAGCAGAACATTATCAAAGATTCATGACACTTTACATTCCGCTATTGTGGCTTGTGTGTATCGAGTCCTTGGAAAAGTGCTGCTTGACAGTTGATGGGGAATAAAGCCCTGTACTCCACTGTCTGTCTCTGTTGTTGCTGACAGCAACTGCCTCAATGCACGCTAGTTTTTCAACGCACCATTCATATTAGTAGTACAAAAAGGTTAAATGTTTTTAATTACTTTACATTAACCTGGAGGCAAATCAAGCTGGCACTGCTGGCTACAATTTAATCATTTTATTATTGGTATGAACAAACACTGATGTAATTGCAGATGTATAAAGTGGAAAAAACTGCCACTCTGTTTTCAGTTAGTAAACTGCTTAAAGTGCATGTGCAAAATCGTACCCATAGGTGAGGCGTACTACAGATCCACTGCAAGCACATGCCTCCTTTTTCATCTTTTTCATTGGAAATGGGTATAAGCACATTGTGTCCTGCACCACATTCCTGAACAAGCAGTGGTTCAATCACCATTGCAGAAGAAGAGCTCAGCTGGTGCCTTAAGCCACAGGAAATTCACTAGGACATCTGGAGGGATGTGTGCAGATTACTGCTCATTTAGTCTGTTCTAGACATCAGTAGGAAGAGGACTGAGATGGATAAACACACGCACATACTGGAAGATGCACATGCACACACATATATACACAAAAACAGGCTCAACTTTGGCAGATCTTACCACAGGCACACCACAACACACCTGGGTATAATCCCCATCATGCCCCCTAGTCGTTTGTCCAATCTCCTCACTACTTTCGTCTATGCTCATCCAATCAGAGGACAGGTCAGGTAAAGTTTGCTTCCATCTTTTTAGCCCCGCATTAGACTAAGAGGATGTAAAATATAAATATATATTGGAAAAACACACACATGCATTGGAGGTGTCTGTTATTTTATTAGTTGCAATCTCAAATACCTTACTAGTCTGGTTATTTTACAACACAAAAACAGTGTAATTTTATGTTCGCCTCATTTTTTTTTGTTTGTTTTTTTTGCACCCAGACAAAACTGTGCTTCGGGGAAAGCAGTAAAATCTAATCTGAGCTGCAGTCTGTCTAGTGTACAAAAAAGTTAAATGTATAAAGTTTTTAAAAAATCATTGTAGAAAGGTGTAAATATATTAATAAATTCTTATACAAGACAATACCTAACATTGACTTCAGATAGATCCACCAGTCTATGCATAGCATGCATGCGGTCGGGGAGATCTCTGTTTGTTTTCTGTAGGAGGATACAGCCTACATGTGAACTTTTTTTCAAGTTATAAAGTAGAACAACCTTTATTGATGTATACCAGAGGTGATGAGACTCTTTAGTGTATTTTTCCTCTCCTTTTGTTTGCTCATATTGAAGTGAACATATGGATCATACATAGATCCCAAATTACTCTGGATCTGAACAAAAAGGAAAAGGTCAAAGTGTATATCTTCCCAAACTAATACGGTTCCATCTTTCCCAAGGTTTGAAATGCAACCAGACAAAACCTCAATACTACGATAAAAGCTCAGGAAATTACTTCCTTATTTTAGGTTTGATTGATTGTCCCCCTGACCTGTTAGACTGAAGAGGTGGTTAAGAAGAGGAGGCAGACTACGATAATTGGGCCCGGTGGTATCCAAAGCCCGGCAGGTGTTGAAAGAACCCTCGTAACACAGGTACCTGCAGCGGCTGCAGTCCTGAACTCCAGCACACCTAGGATTTCCTTACCTTGGAGGAATTTTGGTGTTTTATGTTTGGCATGTCTTTTATTGAATAGATGAAATATGAGAGATACTTGTAACTCTTATTGACATATTGGACATGCCACAAGAAAAAAATATACAGGTGTCAAAATCCTCTGAGGTGTCAACAAATAAATGGTGCGTTCTTTGTTTCATCTTTTCTTGGCATGAAAATAATGTCATTCACTCTTTGAAAGTGATGTCAGTTGTTTGAAATATCTTCCAAGTACAAGTGGGATGTAATTCCCTTACCTGGTGAAAAGTAGGTAAAAGCTTACACCATGAGCAGAAGGATCAGAGATGAGTTTAGTTGGCGTGAAAAAACAGGAGTGTTTTTACTCTTTAATTTCATTAGTGATGCATAGGGGGTTCTGAGTCCTTCTAGCCATTTCAAATGAAGAGGTAAAAGCCAGGCATAAGCTTAAATGATAACATTCTTTCCAGAGAGAAAATATGCATGTACGAATCAAAGCTATTGTACTATCCTTATTATTATCGGCAAGCCAAGGGCTCTGTTCCAATTAAAGAATACCACAGATGGACCATTCAACAAGCATGCACACAAACGAACCTACAATAGGTACAGTAAAGTACCCAGTATTACAGAACCCAGAGAAGAGCTTTTTACTTTAAAAACTATTTAATCAGGAAAATCAACGCCTTACATCAAAGAAATGGAGATGAGGGACAGGCGGATAAAGAGGCTCATCAAAGAAGGAGATCTAGTTAGGGATTCAACACCCTAATTCCCTTTCTCTTAAAACCTTCGTCAGAGGGGGCACAGGGCCAATTTGCTCCCTAAATGGCTGCGTGTGAATGTGCAGATTGCTTTGCATAGCCGCTGGGAATCTGGGTTTCTTCCTCTTTTTCTTCTCCACACGGAGCCTGTGAATTAGAAAAGATCCAAAGACAGATAGGCTTAACGGAGCCCCAGCTACCTTCCTTAAGTCCAGAGCTCTGTTCCAACTTCCAACTAATTCAATCCATAGCCTAACTCAATTAATAGACCTTAATGCACTGTTTCTGCTTTATCTTTTCTCTTTCCGGGGGATTGGGGACTTCAATTAGAGTTGTAGAGTAATAGCCGCAAAAAGGTTTGGATTGTCCATCTGTTGGACTGTTAAGACAATGACACGTCCCACTGGCATTAGGACCCATCACATATGCATCCTTAATCTCAAACATCTCCTTAATCTCACTTTCTGGAACTTGCCATACATAAATATAATGTAGCGCACTAAATATTGACAACTGGTCCTTCCTGACTTGGACTTTATGTGTATTGTTATAGGTTTCATTAGTTAAAATGTCCTTGATGTGAGAGAGGACCTCTGTGTGCTCATGCAAGCCCCATGTTTTTACATAAAGTCAAACCAATCATCATCGCAGATTCTAACCTCCACCTCAAGGTATGCACTTTCTTTTTATTCAGTGAGGTGCTGCTTCTGTACTTCTATGTGTGCTTTAAACCGTACAATTAATTAATTTTGGCCTTGCATTATTACCAAGGACATAGACTCAAGTACATACCATATACTCAATAGACCTGTGCAGGTGAAATAAAGATCACACTGGTCAGTAACATTAATAATTTAAGTTCAATCCTCTATTTCCCTACCAAGTATTCTTTAGGACCTGCATAGACATCGTAAGGACAAATATTTCATGCTTTATACTTGCTGCTTAACAGAAATATAACCTTATTTGAGTGCAGATGTGTATGTCAGAGTCTGTGGATCTGAGACCAGCTTTCTGCAATAGGCTTTCTATCATGCCTGCAGTTCCGATTGATCGTCTTGGCAATCAGCAATTAAGCCCGAGTGATCAGAGTGGGAGAGGGGGAAAAAGAAGGGAGGTGGGATGTACACACACACCCCACCCCCACCCCTCTTGTGTCAGCCCAGGAAAGGCTTCACTCAGCTGGGGTGCGTTTGGCCCGCGGCTGGGCTCACTGGTGGAGGTTAACTCCAGCATAAATAAGCATCTTTGGACTCATTACAGGGATTAGAGAGTAATTCGCCTGCGAGGAAGGAGACGACTGCCAGGGTTTTGGTACAGTTTACTACAGTCTTATAGGGGCGAGGGCCCTGGAGATTACAGAGGGAGAGAGATGGAAAGGCAGAAAAAGAGAGAAAGGCCAAGGGAAAAGAGAGGCTGGCTGTCAAGTGAGTGTGTGTATGTGTGTGTGAGTCAATCCAAGCCCCCGGCTGCCCCCTTGATCTTGAGCATGTTGGGGTGCTGTGAAAACGGATAATGGGAGTTAGAACGACCGGGCCTGTCTAGAGAGAAGTGTGCTGATTGTTATAACTTTCCCTCATCTCTCTCTCCTCCACTTAACTAAATAAACACCCAAGAGGTAGCACTCTATCAATTTTAATGATGTTGAAATACAATTTAGGCACAAAATACACAACAAATGCTAATTTGGTCATGATGAGAGGCATCAGAAATTCCTCCCATTATTTATTCAGCCGACTTTCTGCATTTTTCATCAGAACAAATATTCCCATTTCAACAAACACACACATACACACACACAGAGCAAATTTGGAGCATAAATCAACATGTTCACTCATCAAATATATGCTTTGTATGGTTCTCTGTAGTCTGTCCAGTGCACCAAAGACAAATAGTTCTGTCCAAAGTCCAGCTGCAGGAACAGTAGGGGCAGAGGATTGTCAATATATGCACACATACATTAAACATAGCAGGTCAATGTGTGTTCAGAAAAGACTCAAACATCGTAAAGACTCACGTCCAGTTATAAACTCAGACATGACCAACTTGTGAATCTTTCAAAATCAGCCCTCTCCACCAAATGGATTCTTAAGATACTTGTGTTTATTAGAAAACTTTGACCTTTCAATTAAATATTAAATATTTTACATATTTTACATCAAAATCATCAGAGTTATATTTACACACAAGGTAGTTAGTGTTGTACTGTGTATGCAGATTCTGTTTGTACAGCTGTGAAGTCATGAAACCATTTCAAAATAAACTTCTCCTCGAAATAACTTCCTCCAGAGTGGGACGTATTAATCACCTGCCCTCCATCTCCACCTCCATCTTCACCGGCTTAGGCTGCCCTGCTTCTGCACCACATTTGGGACAGGTGAGGTAAGCGTCTGCGATGCTGTGGCTTTTGATGCAGTAGTAGCAGAAAACGTGCCGGCAGCCCACCGTATGAGGCATGGTCGGCCATTCTCCGCACAGCCCACACTCTCTCCACACCCTGTGCTCGACCCCCGCCTCCTCTCCACCTTTACCTTCACGCCCAAATAAGACTGAATGTACGGTTGTCTTCAGTTTTCTTGTATTGATTAGTGGTAAGAGACAGATGAGGAACTCAGCAAAGCCGTGCCACAGAAGCTCCCGGTTCATGTACTGGTAGGCTACGTCCCGAACCACGTTAGGTTTGCTAAAAACTGCTTGAACTCCAACGATCCTTTCAGCCAGAACAGGATGGTTACCTTTCCGTAAGAACACAAGGAAGTTGAGGAGACTTGCAAACTGAATGATCCCTGAAACAAAAGCCAGGCATCTGCGGATACCTCGTTGGAACCCAGAGTCTGTTTGTGAAACCGGTCCTCCTGTGCCCAAACCTAAACAGAGCAACAGGCTGTGTGAACGTTCCTGGAGCCAGCGGGGACCTGCAGTGAGAAGGGCAAGGCTGAGCTTCTGCCTGCGGGACAGAGGCCGGTAACGGCGGGATGAGGACAGCATGCTGTGGTAGCGGAGGCTCAGTATAGACTGGCCTACTGTGGCACTGTTGGAGTAAAGTGTGAACCTCCATATGAGCAGCTGGAGCAAAGCCCTCAGCTCAGGTTCCAGCGGGGTAAGCAGGCCGGGGCGGCAGTTCTGGAAGCACTGGGAGAACTGGGTCCACACCAGCTGTTCGAGGGCTGAATCTAGCTCAAGGGCATCAAGCTGGCTGATGCGCAGCACTGGAGTCAGTGGGTCAACATCGGTATCTGCCCCAGAGCTTCCAGTGGTCTTTTTTTGTTTGTCCCCGCTCACCAAACCTGCTGAAACACAAAGCCACGCATGTTAAAAGCTGATCACATTCCTCTCATATCAAGCTCATGATTTTCATAGAATGGCTGTTTTGTTTAGGCTGCTGCTCTGACATGCTGTATTTTGTTTGCCACCCATATGAAGCTAATCCAAATAAATCCAATTTACCCCTATTATCTAACCCACATTTTTAGAAGATAATGCAGATCTTCTAAATGTGGTTTTATCCACGAGCTTTTATGCTCAATTAGTTACATTTCAGGTGCACTTAGCCTCAGTTTCCATTCTAAATAAGGGGTTTAGGTAAATTCAATGAATTGGAGATTTCTAAAACCATTTTTATGAGCAGTTTTTATGACTGTATTATAGTTATTGAAATGGATCTAATACAGTCCACTTCCGGTGATATAAAAAGTGAGAGTAAAAGATAAGTAAAGACCCAACAAGATCCAAAACTTTACTTAAAACTGCTGATAACTAAATAAACATGTCAGGACTGGATATCATCAAACAACTTATTAACATAAGTCATACTGAATCTGTTTACATCATGAGCATTTACAAAAAATGTATGCAGGCACAAACTATTAAAGAACAACTTCGTTGTTGGGAGGAATGAGGCCCTGGAGGTGAAGCCCATCCTGTTAGAAAGGTTATTTTTTCTTTATACATAGGAGCGGAAATCACTTTTCACATGTAAAACCCATCCTTAATGCAACCTTTGAGCTGTGCAATGCAGAGGAGCAGGGGGTCTTAGACTTCTCTCTCCAGTGGATAAACACACACCGTCCAACTCAAGACGCACACACAAACACACACACACGCAAACACAGTAACGCACATACACACACACACACACACACACACACACACACACACACACACACACACAGAAGGCGAAGCCCAGGGGCTCTTGGTGCCTGCTCCCTCTGGAGATAGGGGTGTGTGTACAAATCACATCACCAGGGATTAGGCTAACGGCACAGTCTCTGGTACACCGTAAACATCTGCCAAATGTGGAACAATTTTCCTCCCCCTAGAGTCGAGTCCATATGGGAGCTCACCATTGTGACGTCTGGGCTACTTTGTGCTGCATAGGTTTCCAAACTGCTTCCAGTTCCCCAGTTTTATCTGCTCTTTTCCCAAATGAAACGCTTAAGAAGTGGAAGACTAACTAACAGGAGAGACAGAGCAAGAAGGCCAGTGAGAGAGAGAGACAGAGAGGCCTCTTTTTGACAGTGGCTTTTGTGTCTCGCTGAACAGGATTTGTCACGAGGCTTTAAAAGAGATTTCAGCCGGGTAAATATGGCAGTTTTGACAGAAAGAGACAGAGATGATGGTCACTTCAGACATTTCTCGAGGAGGTAAAAAAACATTCTAATATGCAGTGGCAATGCTTAGGGTTTATTGTGGTTCACAGGACCATCTGTGTATTCATGATGTTTCAATAGACCCAGGATACACCATCCAACTAAGTTAGAATTAGCAAATGAATGAAAAAAGAGTGAATTCACGCTGAAGTAAGCAGGTGTGACAAATTCATTGAGCAGCATTTGAAATGCTGCCATGTTTAGTGACTAGAACCTCGCCTGTGACGGAAGTAGAGTTGGGATTAGATAAAAAAAAAAAGTAGCCTGAGAAGAAGTCTGAATATGTATGCTAACCAATAAATAGGCTTCATTTGTTTAGCTTAATCTGAAAGTTTTTCCTTGATGGGAGAAAATGCGCAGATTATGTGCATACGCGTTTGAATGTGACTAGGTATGCACATCAAGGGTAGGCTTGATCTATGCAAAGGTTTTTACACAGAGCTAAGTTAATCTATCAGAACATAAATGCACATACACACACACACACACACACACACAGGCCTCACACACTAACAGCCAGGTGGTGGAGATCCCCGTCACAGCAGCAGCCCTCAGGAGAGTAAACCCGGCCGGGTCCAATATTCTTTTCAAAGCCTTTTATTGAGCAGTTTACAAGTTATGAATGAATATGTTTTATTTGGGGAAACACGGTATTGACAGCCACCTATCAATAGTAATGTGACTATTGTCAAGGGTCTGTCAATATTAATGTAATTATGATGTAGAGGGATCAGAGGGATGCCGGAGTCGGGGGCCAAGTAACATCTCCTGCCCACTGCCATATCAATAGCTGGGATTGCTATTGACAGCTTCCCTTCAGACTTGCAGCACTTGCCAAATATATAACAAGCAGACACTTCAGTCAATGCTGGGCTGCCTATAAAAATTAAACATTTGAATTTACAGGGCTTTTACCTTGGACAGCTGGAAATCCATGTTCCTTATGTAATAGTCAAAAGTCACAGTCGATGCCAGTGTTTCCTGAGTCTGACATGACATTAGTTGGAGTTCACAGACAGAAACTGTTGCATCTGCGTGCAAAATTATGCGTGGAAAGCAGACACAGATTGATGCATTCACTCACTCATACAAACACGCGCAGACTCCTGAGGTGATATATCGACTTGATAATTCTCTCCTGGGTCAGTCAGCCACGGGAACTGGTGACAAAATGCCCTCTATTGGAAAGTAAGCATCTGATAACCAACAAAACCAGAAGACAGGTTAGAGGAGTTCAATCAAAATCAACAGAAAATCGCCCGACTGGGATCTTGCTTTTCTATCAGCACTGTATAAAAGAGTTTTGAAAACATCTTCCAGAGAATATATTAAAGAGTTATTTTGATTCAGGTCAGGAGTTTTTTGTGCCTTGTTCTCTTAGCCTGTGCATCTTGTTCAGACAAAGATAACATACTGACTCAAGGCTGACTGCCATAGCTTACAGACAACAACAACAACAGCAACAGCAACAACAATATCCAATCTAACTGGAAACACACTGCAAGATTGCTTCAAGGCAAAAGGGGCCATGACCAGTGTGAGGAAGGAGAGATGAGGCAACAATAGCACACAGAGCATCAGACTGAAGCCTTGCAGCTGTACTGGGTCATCTGAAAACTAGACAACTGGCTTTAATGACAGCTACCCAACAGATGAAGGGATAGGCAAAGATGCAACCCAAAAAGACACACGTCAGTTGATGCATCATTAGAACCTCAGCTGGGAGCTTCAAGTTACTGATACAGCAACTAAAAAAAAAAAAATGAGGAAAAAGACAGGTAAAGAGAAAAATGGGAAGGTAAAAATGATAAGTGCAACCCTCTCACTAGGAAGTGACCTTGGGACTAATGGTCACAATAAAGGAGGAGGGAACATCCTGAAGCATACATGGATCAGCCATACGGTGGTGCAGGCATCCAGGGAATAGCCAATAGACAGAGCATGGCTGTGCTTTCTTCTTGACCTTGGCTTTGGTGTCTGGGGAGGAGATGAAGCTGTTTAGGGCAAGGGACTAAGGACTGGGGGCTGCTGCAAAAGGTGGAGTACCTCTGGGGGATTACATTTAGCTTTTTCTGCGACACACAACTGCTCAGACTCTGCTCATAAGGCTATCTTGCAATGCCAGGTAGAAACTGTGTGGACAAAAAGTCTCGGTTTAGCTCCTGGCATAGTGCAGTGCTTAAATTCCTAACCACTTAGCTATGGTTGTTTGCATAATATATTTGCTGAAATAATGCACAAACGTTCACTTGGCTTTCTATGATGCTTGTAGCGAGAAATAGGTTATGCATTGGCAAAACATACTGGATTACAACTTTACATTTTCCTCTCTTGCTCATGTAAATTAATTTGTGTAAAAGCTCTGGTGAATAAAACCTATTTCTCTGAGCACTCTATTCTCGTTTTTCTCCTCTCTCCCACTTCCTCACTTTATTGCCCTTCTTTCGCCAGGAACGCGTGCAGGCCTATTAGCCAAGGCCTGCTAATGTCCTCACTATGAAAACGGATGAGAATGTCAGATTTAGAACTTTAAGAGAGTGATGTCATACAGCAGACCACAGGCATTACAGGGACGCTAAGATCACCCAGGCGGTAACCAGACTAATTGTTATGAGTCTGTTTCATGAAAAATGAATGTGTGCAAATGCACAGAGGGGTCTTCAGGCTGGGTGTGTGTGTGTATGTGCATAACACACTAATGTTTTATCAAGGCTCTCCTCTTTCTCTAATCACCCAAGACTCCTCTGAGCCGCGGGGTTAGGGCCAAGTTAATGCCTGAACAGAAAAAAAAAAAGAATAAAAAAAAAACACATCAGTTAGAGGAGCACATCTGACATACAAAAATGTACTCTGCTTAATCTGGTTTGCACAGAAGGTAAATTATTTAAGAGAATTAATTGATTTCACGGGTATGAAGGTTGAGAATGCTGAGGCTGTATGAGTAATAAGTACAAGGGTTTGCAAAAAAACAACTTAAAAAGTCATGAAACATTTAGAGGCCAGAAAGGCACAATGAATGTGGAAGAAAAGGCTGCACAGTTAATAAATGAGAGAGCTAAAGTTGTCTCTTTGTCAACAGTCAAGGAGAGCACTTGTCCTTAAATGCATGCAAATACAATCTGTTATCCAGTTGGTTATTTGATCAGCACATTTCATTAATTTAATGTATTTCATGCATAAATCACTTATCTAATACTCAAAAAAAATACATTATTGGTCCTGTTTAAAAAAAAAACAAAAAAAACCAACCCAAAACAACTAACTGTGCTACAATAAAGTGCATGAACAGAGTAAGGACATCCGAGACTGAACAGAAGCTGTCTTTTGTCTCCTGGAAAAATAATTAATATGAAGGCCACTGCTTGATGGTATTAGTTTTTCCAGGAATAAACCTTGTTATATAAATATATACAGTACAACTGTAGCAATTTCAGTCTGATTAACCTTTCTCAGTATAATAAGTATTGCCATATAATAAGTAATGACATCAATGCTTAGTTGAGCTCATACCTTGATTTCTTAGGAAAAAAAAAAGTAAAATGATGTTTCTTCTGAAAATATCCACATTTTGACAACAATAGGAGAGATTCGGTATCTACAGCCCTCTATTAGTCATTGTAGACAAGTACTGAATTGTAGAACTAAAATGTACAAGATGTAAATATCGGAATTCACCTACGGTCGATTTTGTTCAGAATAAGTTAATGTGTTATTCCAATGTGTTTATCATTTACCTTCACCTGGAAAATAAATACAACCTTATGAATCACAGAGATCATATCCAAAATTAACTTCAGTGACTCTGTTAGAATGTACTCATTATACTGAGTGTTTAGCTCCACACATTCACCCATGGTTCAAACTCATGCACTCAGCCACTCCACACTCCCCTTACAATGGCATTGTCTATTAATTTTTTTTTTTGCTCATTTTTAACAACAACAAAAACCCAAATCTGCTCCATTTTGATAATAAGGCAAGAGCATTATGTGATAATCACAGCGGGGATTAGGTTTTGGCAGAGTGTGTGAGAGCAGTGCAGTCAAAGCTGCTGGAAAAGAGAGATATAACCAAGAGACAGATAAGAGAAGGGGAGTGATGATTGGGATGAGAGAAATGAAGAGAGTAGTCTCTTGAAAATCAATAAGATCAACTTTGCCTTGAATCTCAATGTGGAAGGTTTTGATCCCTGGCACTGATTATTTAGGGGAATAATGGAATTATGTGCTGCGCAGTTTAACATACACCTGAAGGGAGCACAGCCACAGGGTTACCATCTACAGTTGGAGGTGGTAAACATACACTGACAAGACCTGTATATAATACTAAATTCCTAAAGTTAAACATAATACCCATATCTATAGTGATAAACAGACATGCAGGAAAAAGGACAAAATAGTGACACAGATAGAAGAGAGCCACACTCAGGTTGACAACGTTAGCTTGCGCTCTTAACACTCCTTAAACGTAGCAGTCGGGGCACATGAAAGCTGCCGACCGAAACACCCAATAACATAATACGATTACGCCGACGGAAATCGTTTCTAAACATCACAGAGAATATATTTACCCATTTCTGTTCAGACGAAAACTGAAATCAATGTGGCCCAGTCCCCCCATGAAGCGAAAACAACCCGGACTTCCGTGTTGCCACAATGGACCCGCCCCCTATCGAAAAACAGCTAATGGTATGCGCTGACGTCATAGCCTTGCGCCTCATGATCAAAATAAACCAATCAGATTACGCAGCGCCAACACAGCGGCAAACTGCAGGGGGAAACGTCGTTCTGTCTGAAGGATTTCAATCACAGTATTTCGTTGTAGAAACAGCACATAGCGACCAAGTTGCTGGTGAAGCCACGGTAAAATACATAAACGAGCACAGAAGTCTTACATGCACTTAATAGCGGGGCATTTCGTTCTTGTGCAGGTTAAGTTCTATAGTTGATATGCTTATAATGTATCCCATAAGGCTGTGCACGGATTTGACAAGCAGTAATCATGAGTGTTAGCTAGTCTTGCTTTTTCTGTCTTTTCTTTCTTTTTTTTTTTTTTTAAGAACAGCACAGGTGCTTTTATTTGATGCTGAAAAGTTGAACAGCCATGAGCGAGACGCCGCTAAAAGAGTCAGGGGAAAACTCGGGGTGTGTGGGGCAGGGGGATGAAACTTTGAACCGAATATTACTTTTTGGAGATGAACGGTTCAGAGCTGTTAACGTCGGCCTTGAAACGGAGACAAGCAGCATTAAAACGCTTCTAAATGAGTTCAAAGGACTCTATGAGCAGAGATTGAAAGGCCTCCAATTAGATGACAAGATACCAAGACAAGACCTGCAGCAGGTATGTAAACAGTAGACGTACCTTATCTACAGTACCGTGGCCGGGTGGTCAAAATCGCTGGAGGTAGATTCCGGACTCGATGGAGATGTGGGTTCATATCCCACCGCTGCCAATTAGATTCTAAAAGCAAAATGTTATTAACCTTAAACACAGGCATCATTTGACCGTCTGTCCAAAAACGTTGAGATGCAGTGATAAGTCCGGGGGCAGACCTCACAGATGGACATGTCAGTGCATCTTGCACAAAGCGAAAGCAAAGCACCACCTTAGCATAACTATCCATAGTACAGGGATGTCCAAAGTTTTGACAAAGAGGGCCAAATTTAATGAGGTGAACAAGCATGAGGGCCAACCTTTCTGCCTGACATTCTGGAACCATTAAAATTCTATGCAAATTAACTATTTTATGGAAAGTTTATTGTAAACAACATACTTTTAATTTCATACAAGTATGACAAATCTTAACAAGTCTTACCAAAATCACTTAACTTTTAATATCTGAAGACCATATAACATGAAATAATATCTGTCTGAGAAAAAATGAATCAGGAGTACAACTTTTGGTGAAACATAAAAAAGGTTTTTTTTTTTTAACATGTGTATCGTATTACTCTGGTCATAAATGCTGGCAGACCACAACTTTTGCATTTTATGACAGGGGCTGCAGGCCGGATTAAATTTGGCTGCGGGCCACAATTGGCCCCTGGGCCGCACTTTGGACATGCCTGCCATAGGAGGTTATGGGGAAACATATAACCAGACTTTGCTTCATCCAAACATTACACCAAAAACAGTGGGATGTAATCGAAGATGATGGATCCCCAACAGAAAGAACTTTTAGAAAGGTTGGTGCGAAAACACCAAGACATCTAATTTGATGCAGCACCTGTAGGATTATCACCCAGCTTTACACGCCCGAGTAAAGGTCATGTACATATGAAATAAATGAGTTAAATTACATTAGTTGCAAGTTACCTCATGAAAAAGAATGTAGGCAGAATTGTCTTAGGCCACATCATAAACTATTAAAAGTATTTTTTAAAATTCATAAAAAAAATAGGTGTGACAATTACAATGAATTACAGTTGATGACAATGGAACTTTATTACCCATATCTCCCCATGGAGGATCAATAGTCTTTCATTAATTAGAATAACTTTATGCATACACATATAATTATTAGTATCATTAAATATTAAACGTCATCTTCAGTTATAAGTGAAATCAATCAGTGCATAATAATTGTGATAATCATGAAACTGTGACTATTCCTTAGACAATAATCATACCAACAAAATCCATCATTGCATCCTTAGCCACACTGAAGGCCACGTGTTTTCAAGTGTGTGCACGTTATGTTTCCTACTTTTGTTACATGGACCACGTGTGGAACCATGAGTTAATCTTTAGAGTCAACTGTAATCATGGAAACACCTCCCCTTAATCCTGTTGAGTGTGTTTTGCAGTGGCTTAAATATGTAAGGTGCATTAAATGTAATAATAATATGAATTCATAACTGAATAATGAATAGTGTGTTGAAGTGTAGAGTGTATGACTAGACTTTTTAAAAAAGAGATTTTGGGTAGATATCAGTATTTATTTGATTATTTCTATATGTCTGTATTGCATGTTTGGGCACTCTGTAGGTTTGTGAGGAGAATTCATATATTAATGTATAATGAGCCCTTTTAAGATGGTGCTTGCTTACAATATTGTAACATATTGTATGACACAATATTTGTAAAAACATATACAGTTGCGGAACACATTAATAGACCACCGTATGTTTTCTTCAGTTTCTTGTTCGTTTTAAGGCCTGGTACAACTAAAGTTACATTTGTTTGGACAAATATAATGATAACATCAAAAATGGCATGTTAGAGTTTAATTTCAGAGCTGATATCTATCCATTTTCCGTGTTTCTCTGTAATAGCCAAAATCACATAAGTTGTAACATCAATATCTATGGCATTGTAGTGATAAAAACAGTGCTTTTAGACATTCCATTTTTTGTTTTCTGTCTGTTAACTAACTGTTGTTTTTATGACTCTTGATGGTCTAATAATTTTTTCCACGACTGTACATAAAACAGTTGTGCATTTTATTGTGCAATCTACAGCATAGTAAAACCAGAGCTAAAATACAAATATATATGACAAGCATTTTTTTTTTTTTTTAAACTTTGCTTGCTTTACAAACCAAAACCTGAGTGTTTGTAGAGGGACAAATTAATTAATTGTTGTGTAATATATGAATAACTGTTAGGAATATAACCATAGACAGTTAATGGGGTCTCCGCACAACACATTTTTTACAGTGCTTGTCACTACTTACAGCAACAATAGTATCCTTTACAACCTACTGAAGTATTTTTACTGTGCTATGACTTAGTGGTACCTGAATGATTAAAACTGATAAATCAGTTAATCTGTTATATCAGCCAGCAAGAGATCTCATTCCTAGATTGCAATCAGATTATTCCCACACTGCCACCGTCTTAGACAGCCGAAGCCATACTTAGGTCCAGTCAAAAGCACAAATTATTTAAATTAAGCACAATTGAGGGCCTTATTCAGACCCCAAGCTCTGACAGTGTATGTAGCTTCCATTGCCATTAGGTTATCATCCATCCAAAACAAATCAAAGAGCATCCTGTCCATCCTGTGACTCTGCCATCAGAAGATGACCTCCGTCCTGTCAGATAAATGACAGGAGGAAGCACAGGGGTGCTTTCATAAAGCCGCAGCACTTGTAACAGGTGGCAAATTACATTATGTTTCCATCTGAGCGGTAGAGATCAGGAACACAGATCCACATTTATATTTAAAAAAAGAGAGGTTTCTAATCATCAGGATTGTCATGTGACATCATTTAGGTACAGAATGTAGCTTGTGTGAGCTGGGCTGTGCATCATAGGAAGTGTAACAAGGTTTCAGATATGGGTTTCGGTCAGCCGGCCTCAGTTGTGTGCCTGCTTAACAAGGTTACATGTTTAGAACCTAGGAGCTTCCAAGTCCTAAAGGTTGATGTGGACAGTCAATCATGCAGCATGTCCATTGAAAACACAGCAATAACTCATCCAAGGAGACACTGCAGGTTTATGATGTTTCTTAACATGCTAAAACACTTGAAGAACCTGTTTCCATAATTTACATAAGACTTTTTGTCAGTCTTAGAACAGTGATAAGTTCTCCAAAGCTTGGAGAAAGTAGACCAACAGACTATTCCATTTTAGATAACAGTCCCACAAATTTAAAAACATGGGACCATATATGCTATCTGACATGCTGTCTTATCTTCTGTCTTTTTCAAATGTTATCTTTGCGAACCTGTACATCATTATGTTATGCAACGAGGGGATATAAGAAACCGCTTGTTGACTACATCGCTTACGGGGACAAAATTTATGAACCCAGGTGTATAGTTACTTATCTAAGACATACAAGAAGTATTTTAATTCTGTAATTCAGTGCACTTCTGTTTATCAGAGATCTAATCAGTGTATCATGTGCAGACCAACTGTAGAATCACCTGAAGGAGAAAGTTTTCCTTAACTGAGACAAAAGATCAACATGAAAGACGGAGGATGAACTGTGAGGATTAAGTATATTATGTTTGTTCAGGTGACCTACTTTTGGAACCAAGAATGTAAACTTAGAAATTCATTCTTCCAAAAGAAGAAAAGCAGCAGGGTATAACCTCATTGTGAGCCTGCCCTAACCCCTGACAAACTACCTCCTAATGAAGTATTACTTTCTATTAATACAAGCAGAACATATTTTATGATGCAGAAATTAAATGTGTTTACTGCCCTTACACCAAACATAGACTGATGTAACTGAATAGAATACAGTATATTAAATTGATAAAATAAACAGCTTAGTTTCACTGTTAGCTTTATAAAACACCACAAATCAACTACTGTTTGATTATGTTTTACTGTTATTCTTGCAGAAGAAAGTGGATTTCCTTCAGTCTTATGTGAATGACCTCACAGACCAGAACCAGGTGTTGGTTCAGACCATTGTAGATCTGCAGAGGGAAGCCGACTCCAAGATATCCAATTATGGAGTGAACCGAGGCACCTCCGACGGTACCGTGAATGTAAGGTCATCAGCATCGGTCTTAGGTTGATGAGTGAGATAAAGCCATACTATTGTTTCGCTATTGCAAATAAATATTCAGTATTTAATTGTAAATGTAAATGTATATTTAGAAACATTTAGGCCGACAGATGGCATGTCTACAAGAAAGACATTCTCTAAAATGTTCTCCACTCACAGCATTAGAAAAATACATTTATTCTTATAATTGTAAGTATTTTTTATTGTCATGATAGTTAGACAGAGAGACAAGAGACAAGAGGATGACATGTGATGAAGGCCCTTGCAAGAAAGTACCAAGGACATAACACTTTTGCAACAATTTTAAGCATGATATTTCAACAATTGCCAGTGTTTTGTTTTGTTTTATTTTTTTTATTTTTTGAAATTCATTTGACAAATGTTATGATACATGAAGCATAGGTTTGGAAAAATGATATATTATTTCTGATGACATGTTCACTGCACAGACATTATATTGAAATATAATATGAGTCGTACTTAAAGATAGTATAGATATTGTGCCAGGAATAAATTCAAAATTTAGAGAAAGAAAAGAGAATAATGGATTTTTTTTGCTCAGTGGTCTCTGGAAGTCTTTGTCTGTGTATGAAACTTGAGTCCAAGGCCTCTTTAACTTTGCATGCAGTCACTGAATGTAACTCTGAATACGATTAATAAAATAACTAAAACAACAAATCCTCATTGTGTAGGCAAATGTCACTGGCAATATCTTTGGTTTGATACAAAGAAAAGCAGTTAGGATTGTCATAGAGACATGAAGAAATATGACAAAAACAGTATTTTGGACATTATGTTAATAATCCTTAGAATTCTATAAAACTGTAAAGAATGAGAGGTCTCCAGCCTTTTTCTGCATTGCCACATAGGTCTTTAAAGCCATCGTCACTACTTGATGTGGTGACCTTAAGGTATTGTTCCATTTCCGTTATGGCCAGGCCTCTATCAACATTGGTTCTTCTGAGTGGATTTTCTACACAGAAAAGTAATTATGGTCTATTATACATCAAAGTACTTATCTGCTATTATGGACAAGGTCATAGGGCTTACTTTGTATGCTCACTGGTCTGAAAGGTCACAGGAACATAATGCTTTGCATTTCTCAACATTCAAAGCTTTCATTTTCTTAACTTCCATTAGTTTTAATTTTCTTCAGAGATATTGCTTTAGCAATTGAAATACCTATATTTTTTTCCCTCATAATTTTCTACAGATGCTTTTACATAATATGATGTGTAATATATATGTGTTTCTTGTGACTTACTGCATAATGTAGCCTGTGCTTACAAACTGAGAATGCCCAAGGCCGTTACAAATTTTTAGAAATCTTATTATCTGTATTGGAATTTCACGTACGTTACCAATTCATATGATTTTCTATTATAGCCAAAGGGAAAGGGGTAAATAAAAATGTGTTAAACCTATTAAATGGCATTCTTTGTTGACAAGACTTCTTCAGTACATCCAGTTGCACACAATTTTTTTTTATTATTGTTCGTGACAGCAAGAACTTGGCAGCCGAAGAGACACAGTGTGAGGGAACATAATAGATTTTTCCTGTGCTATCGACCCATCTTCTGAGCTTTTGAATCTCCATTTTCACCCGTCTTAAACGATGCTCTCACTGTCTGTTTAAGTTACTTTGTATGTTTTCAGAGTCTCGATTGGTAAACAAATACAAACAAATGGACTGCTTCACTCAACAGTCTATTAGGATAGTCAAGGGACAACAGTGTGTTTCTGCTCTGATGTCCATAATGTAAAATCCAATCAAATGAAGAGCATTTAGAGCTACTTATGGACTGTTCCACCATGTAAACGATGCAATGAGCTCTGTAATAGGAGCTTGGCGAACGTCTGATTGAATCGTAGTGTATGGTCTTGTTGATGCACAATAGGGTTGAACTGTAATGGACACTAAACAGAGTTTGTTTTGTGGGCATAATATGATGAAATCTAAGGCTTATATTCTCTGTTCTAGACTAGTGCAATTAGCTTGTTGTCTATTTGTCATCCACAGTCTGATGAATGTTATCATGTTGCCTACATATTATACATAGTCAAATCCAACATGACTTAGTGAATAATACTCAACATTTGTTTGCATGCCCTTAAAGAAAATATGTTTTCTCTATACTATATTAATTTGTGTGCTCATAGCTGTGGGTCTGTTACATGTTTAATTCCCAGAGTTTAGCCTCTGCCCTTCAGTGTAGTATGGGGGACTTAAGAAGCCTGGGGGGGGTGAGATCAGTGTAGATCAGAACAGATCAGTGGGGATCATTTGGGATCACTGACCCTCTCTTTGATCCAATCATCCTATCATTCCCATACTGTTCTCATTTATTATCATACCAGGCAAAGTCAAAACACCTACATGCTACCCAACACATTTTTGACACTGTTTCTCCAATGGAAATGAGCGGTGCTCTGCTGTGCTGCAGTTTCAATTAGGAGGATCCCATTAGCCATGGTTGTTAGGTTTCCTTGTTTATAAAAGACAGGGTTAAGACCTAATTTATTTTCTCTTATGTGTATCTGAGAAAAAAACAAATAGCTTATAACAAGTGTTGACTACACATTTCCTAACTAAATGCTGGCAAGGTCTCCAGCTGTGACAAGAGTCCATTTTTTGTAGGATTCACAAAGTGACTATTTATGACATTCCCCATAAATGACAGAACAAGGGTTATTAAATCTTTAGGCCTTGGAACCAAATAAGAAAATTGGTCTCATGACTTAATCCATGCTAATGAGAGCATAATTTTTCCTGTCATGTGGAGCCCCCTTCATAGTAGGACTCTTGAGGTCCATTTTGCTCTCATTTCAACAAAATAATGTATGAAAGATGTCTTTTATCTGTTAGATATACCATTGTAGCTAGATGAAAATCTAAAATCATACTCTTTTTAGGATTATGACAACTTTTTGTATTTATAGAGCTGGTTAGCTTTAGCAGGTCTACAACCACTCATTTTGATCAGCTTTAAGCTGTTTTTATGTGACAGCAGTGACACAGATAATGTACTGTCTTTCCCATCAATTTAGAGAGATTAATTCTAATAGCATTATTACTAGATTTTATTTGAATGAATTATTAAGGACAGAATTAGGCTGGCTAGTGTATCTACCACAAGGCCTTGGACATGCGAGAACTGAACCAACTGTGTGCTGTAGTGCTTTGCTCGAGTCAATGGGAGATTGACGAAACTCAATTCAGGTCTGCATTAAAAGTAGTCTTTGAACTGTGTGACCTTTTTCATTCTACTCTACTCTTTCTCACACACACACACACACACACACACACATACACATACACACACACACACACACACACACGCATGCATGCATGCATGCACACACAAATACAGATGCTTGTGTAGCAGCTGCTTGGAGGGAGTGTGGGAGAGTGAGAAAGAGAGAGCAAGGGAGGTCAAGGGGTTGCGATGGTTGACTATGCTAATGCTGTTGTTAATGACTTTGCTGTGAGTGATAATTGATCGTCTTCATTACCATATTAACTCCACTGCCCCAACCCTATCCAGACCCCACCCCCACCCCCCAGTCTCGCTCTATGCAGTAATGGATGCCCCCGTTTGATCCTTGGAATAATGAACTAATTAGCTTAATTAAAATCAATAGAGGTGCCAATACCAGGTTACACATTTCAGGGACGCTGTCTCTATCTGCAGGCAAAGGAATTTTCACAAAGCGAGGGGTAGAGAGAGAGGGGACGGATGGTGGGGGGGTAAGAAGAACGATATGTATTCACAGGAAAAAGGCAAGAAGCAGAAGGAATTTTAGGAAATGGACAGGGAAGCAGTTAGATTAGAAAGGTGAAGTGAAATGTGTTTAAAAAGAGGGGTGCTGGAAGTTTAAAAATGGTAAAACATGAACAATAAAATAAAACATGATCATATTTTAAGAGTAGGGAACAAGGGCATATAGACACCAAAATGTAAGGAGAAAGGGAAATAGAATATCAGAGGAAAGCCAAGAGCTGGAGAGGGGGGGACTAAACAAGAGAGAGAAGGCGAAAGAGGTTCCTAATGCTGATTTATGAGTGCTTGACGGTCGTTAGCTGGAATAAATGGCTTGTAGGAGTGGCTGCAGCATTACTCCCTGTACAGGATACTAAGTGCATTGTAAGGTCAGCCATAAGGCCAAACTTACATATGTAGTACTCTGCCCTTGTAAACCTTTGTTAATATATCAGCCACAGGATAGAACTGTAACTTGTCCATCTGATGCACTGGGTGGCTGGGATTACTTATCCTATCGGTTTTAGTACTCAAGTAACACAAAAGTTAGCTGAATATAACTTTTAAAGTTAGAAAATACAGAATGAAAAATACCTAATGTTTGGTCTTAACTGATAAAGTTTAGAGCTGAAGAAAAGACAATTTAAGAGCAGAAATTCATAACAATAGCTGTGATCCAGCTTTAGAATTAGCATATTTCTTAAATATTTTTGTGTAGCTTTCTTTAAGCAGTCTGTTTCCTGTTTCACTGTCGACACTTTATTTCGCTGTTGCCGCTTCTCATGCTGCTGCAATATGTACCACAACTTTATCTGTACTGTTGCTGCATACCGTGCATTTTGTACATATTAAGAACTTATTATTATTATTATTGTTATTATTATTATTATTATTATTATTATTATTATTATTTATTTATTTATTTTTTTAATTATTTATTTTTAATCTTAGAAAAAATATTTTATTGCATTTTTTATTAGGGTAATTTTTTTCTACCCTACTTACTGTATATATTCTATCCTATTTTAGATATCATTCTCTCTCTTCAATGCTAAAATCAAGACATGGCTAATTGGGCTGCACAATATTGGCAAAACTTGCGATATGTGATATGAGTGTACAGGATTGCAATAATAATAATAATATTGTGATATTTCTCATTCACCCAAAGAAATACCAGTTTCATCTACTAAGAAAAATGTTCCTTAACGTTGTTAAAAAAAATGAGCCAGTTGTTTGCATGCTGACTGAATTATTTATAATTTAAGACAAAATACTGCACTACTACTACGAGGGGGTGGCTGTGGTGCAGTTGGTAGAGTGGGCCATCCAATGATCAAAGGGTTGGTGGTTCGAATCCTTCCTCCATCTGTCCACATGTCAAAGTGTCCTTGGGCAATGACACTGAACCCTAAATTGCCCCCAGTGAGGCCTGGTTAGTGCCTTGCATAGTGGCAGCCCCCCACTGATGTATAAGTGTCTGCATGAATTGGTGAATGTGAGGCTTGTATTGTAAAGCGCTTCGAGCATCATTAGGGTGACACGGTGGTGCAGTGGTTAGTAGGGGTGTAAGAAAAAAATCGATTCTGTCAAATATCGCGATATTTCATGAGACGATACTGGTATCGATTCAAAATGCGGCTGAATCAATCTTATATAAACTATTTTTTAAGCAAACATTCATGTCACCGTCTTACTTTTGTATAACACTTAAACCTC
>JAPTGZ010000014.1:28977222-28990732 GCA_029814645.1 Fowleria isostigma | reverse complement strand
CTTGGCCAGGACACTCTTGTAAAAGAGATTTTTAATCTCAATGAGGTTTTCCTGGTTAAATAAAGGTAAATAAATAATAATAAATAATATTATAAAAAAGGAATGAAAACAAACTTTAATTTACCAGTCTCATTGGTTATTTTCTTTATTATTTCTTAAACATAAATGACAATGTCATGCTTGTTTTTATCTACTGTACACATTTCCTTGTAATCGCGTGTCATGGTATTGTATGTGGAAAGCCGCTTCTGTGTCCACTGTCTCTCACTGAGGGGCGGGGCTGCCCCATACTGCATGTCCAGAGAGAGAGAGAGACACACACAGAGAGACACAGAGAGACAGAGCGTTACAAGCCGTGGCTGCAGTAGATTGTCCCGTACAGGGACTGAACAGTACACGGTTTTCCCTTTGCATCCCTAACATCCACTATTTTCTCATTGGGCTCCATTTTCACGTGAAGTGAGAGAGCTGCTACCTTTGGTGAGAGGGTCAAAAATCGTCAGTCTCAGATAGTTCTTGAAACTTTTTTTAACCTATATTTTTATGTTGTGCGCCTCTGAATTTTACTTTGTTGCTTTTTTTATTCCACTGCTACACCCCTAGTATTTAATTTATATCACTCATCCTGTGGCCAAGTTGAGCTATTCATGTAAGGTAGTTTTTGAATCACTGACCCACTTCATCTGGACCTGCAGTTCACTTTAAGCCCTGGGAAAAAACTGCATGCATTGCACTTATTACACCAACCCAGACCAATGTGATATTTCATGATACTGAAACCCACAGATTGAATATACATTTTCCTGCCTGTTTTTGTTAACAATTCAAATATATAATCTGATTTAGAATGTTTGTTATAATTAAAATGGATTTATTGTAGAGTGACCACTGACCTGATACTTTTGCCCCTGCAAATCTACAGGTCTTTTTTTTTTTTTAATATGTAACATTTAAAAAATATATAATACATTTTCTTGTGATTTTTCCTTAACTTTTTTGCATCCTGAATTGTGGAAAAAACAGGTTAATCTACTTTCAAGAATATGCACACATGCAATCTATAAAATATATATATTTTTATAAATACACTGTGTATGCCTGAGAAAGAGAGGGATACAAACAACATTTTTATTGTGCCATGGTGCTATTTTGTATTTAATATTTTGCTTCCATTGATCATAGGTTCCCCTAAAGTAAAAGCTGTGACAGGCACGCTTATTAGTTTAAGAGAAATCTTCAAGTTTATATTTCTAGGTTCACAATATGCCACAATATATGCATGTGTGAGTGTGTACACCCATGCATGTGTGTGCAGTAAAAGATATTCAGTGATAACCAAACACCATTCCACATTCTCACATGCTTTCATTGACTATGATTCTCTTTGTTTTAAAATCTGAGGCTGCTTATTTATCGACATAATTTCCTCTCAGTGAAGGGCCTGTGTCTGTAAAACACATTAAAATCATAATGCAATCTTTGCTAACCCAGGAGCAACGTTATTGTTCTATTATATTCACTGAACAACAGCATCCCAGCCTGTTTATCAATCCAATATCTCATAATGTGCTCTCTGTCTGGTCATTTTGAATATAAAAAGATCTCACAGTGTTATTGTACTATATTTCCTATATTTAGTATTAATCTCTTGTTCTGACATGCATCTCACACATCCAATATGATATTTGATTAGTTGTTTTTTTTTTTCATAGTCTCCAGGTGATATTGGATACACATGCAGAGCTGGTATTGTGTTGGCTGTTTCATCTGGGTATAAAAATGATTTAGTGTGTACTCAGCATGCAGTGTCATTGACTAGCTTTAATTTCACTGCAAGGGTGGGCTTTATTACTCTGCTAGTCTCAGAACTTGTAAGTGTGTGAGAGTGTGTGTATGTGTGTGTATTTAAGAGAGAGAATGAATGTTTCTCTGCATATATATTTTGTGCTTTGTCGCTCGCTACTGTAGCAGCATCTCACACCTGTATCCACATATGCACTTACGCATATCTGTCCATTTCCAAACTCTTCAGCATGTAATTACCATTCAGCGGATCAGGTACACCAACACGTGGAACAGCTCTCACATCACACTCGGGCCAAACCGGTGGTCCCAGTGCAAGAAAAAGAAGGGGCTCCACTTTGCTGTGACAAACCTTACTTCTGATCAAATGCTACAGAACCATAATCATGTTTGTGCCACTGAATTCTTTAACCTTTCCATGACCCCGTTGAATGCCAGCGGCCCAATCACAGAACCTAATTGAATCTGCTCGGCGGCGCCCCCCGACTGATGAAAAAATAAAATTGGAGGTGAAAAATGAATACAGCACTAGAGAGAGAGAGAGAGAGAAAGAGAGAGAGGGAGGTGATGCTGGTGGTAAAAGAGCGGGGCTTTATAAATACACAGATGTGCGCACAAACACATCCAGACACGTACACACAGTCACACCTTTTTCTATCCTGCAGGAGAATGGAGAGTGGGAAATGAGAGAGGGAGAGAGAGAGCGGTTGGGCCCAGGTTTCTCATTACCCCCTCGGCCCATTCGGAGGATATTTCTATAAGATAATCTGATTTATTTGCAATTTTCCTTTAAGCGGCTTAGTGTTTACCTCCAAGATTAATATTTTTTTCTGTTATTAATATCAGACTGTAATTAGGAGTGATGTGTCTTGTGCTGCAGTGTTCCGTGGCCGCCAGGCAGCAAGCTGGATGAAACTCTTGTTGCGACTTTGTGATCCTGTTTCACAAGACAAAAAAAAAAGAGAGACAGAGAGAGAGAGAGAAAAGAGACGGAAGTTTTAAAGGAGGTAAAAAGGCTGCAGGGTGGGGATGTAAAATTACAATTGTGACGTACCTGTGTGTGTATGTGGCTGTGTGTGTAGGACCATATGAATAGGTGAGTGTGCATTTCTGTGTGTGTGTTTGACAGTGTGATGGTCCCCTCTGATTGATAAGGTGTCTGTGCCGGCTGCAGATTGCTCTTGCTGATTGCTTCTGAGAGCTCCAGCTGATTTATAATCAGAGCAGGATGAAGGATTGAGCTGTGGATTGCTTATCTGTTTAGCCCCCTCACAACATAAACTGACAAATTATCATGTTGAACACACACGCACATGCGCACACACAAATCAAAGAAAAAAAAATCCTAATAACATGGACTTTCTCATTAAACATACACAGACACACCATCACAGAAACATTATTTCAGAGACACACAGGCCACATAAAATGTTGTAGCTTCAGTTTTTTTGTGGTTTTATGATTGCTTAAAAGAGTGCAATCAGTCTCATTTGTTTACATATGAGATGTCTGAATCAGAGATAAGTCAAGTTAAGTTCCAATTAACTTGTTTTATGCATTTAGAGCTTTGTTGATACCTCGGTGTGTTTGTGTCACTGATTAGCTCCACAATAAGCGAGTATTATTCGGTGGTTTCTGCAAAAGCTCATGATCAAGGAAGAAGGTGCCTGTTTCCTGTCTTTTTTTTTAGCTTCTGTTTCTCTTTGTTTTATTTGGGACTTATGTGTGTATGTACAGTATACCTCTGTTTATCTGATATCCAAAAACTACAAATCCTAGATTTTTATTGTTCCAGCTGAGCACCCCAATCATGCCAGTCCTGGTTTCTTTCTTTTGCCTTTTGTTCTTGTTATCTTTTTCTGGTTTTATTGCTTTTTATTTTCTGTTGTTTATTTTACTGTTTTTATTCTTTTTAATTTTCTTTATTATTTTTTTCTATGTGGTATGATGTTGTCTTTTATTCTATTTCTTTTCTTTCTTTCTTTAAAAATAATAAAAGATTTATATAGCATATTTCAAGGCTTTACATTATTGATCCATTATTTATTCTCTCACATTCACACTCTGGTGGTGTTAAACTACATTTGTATCCACGCTGCCCTGGGGCAGACTGACAAAAGCGTGGCTGCCAATTTGCACCAGACCACCACTGACCATTCATGCACATTCATACACCAGTTTGAGTGACACGGTGAAGTGTCTTGCCCAAGGACACAACGTCGCATGATGAGGACAGAGCAGGATTTGAACCACCAACCATTCAGTTATTTGGCGACCCAGAAATATATGTATGTATGTATGTATGTATTTATTTATTAATTGTTAATTAATTAATCTATTTATATGTCTATTTACATTGACATTCTCATTTTGCCATTATTTTACTCATATTTTGACATTATCATTCTTTTTTCTTCACTGTTTTGTACTTTCTGTACCTTCTAAGTTTCCTGCTTATGCTTTGTGTGTCAAAGGTATTAGTGAACTCTTGTTATTTAAAGGTGCCATATCAGTAAGGTTATTACTCCTCTAACATCTATGATGGTGTTTAAAACATATAGTTTAACTATAGTGGGTGTTTGTTGTTTTGAGTAAAGAGGCAGGCATATTATGTGAGACTAATTTCACCTGGCAAGCCCAAATACAAGCCAGCAGGCTTAAATGCTGACAGGTTTAGTATGCCCTATGGCACTGTGACAGCTTTGTGTGTGTGTGTGTGTGTGTGTGTGTGTGTGTGTTGTTGGGTGTGTTTTTATTTCCCTCTGTCTGCTTCTTTCTGTCTTTCCATTTTTACCTGTCCGTCTGATTATCTATTACTTTCTCTCTTTTCACCACAGTTGTTTGTAAATTCACAGTGACAGAATCACGAAAGAAGCACAAAAACACAAAGTACAGGAGCACTTGGCATACAGATGCACATACAGACACACACACACACACACACACACTGACGAATGGCAGCAATTAGATGAGGAAACCAAGCATGTGAGGACAGAGGAGCGCTGAGGGGCTGCAACTGCTGTATGGAACGTGTGTGTGCACTTATTGTATGTGTTTGTGTGTATTTGGAAGGTTTTTATCCTTCTAATGCACCATCCATCTGTCAAAATATCAGCACTATCTCATATGTCACTGGACAGTGTGTGGAGGGGTGCACATGGTGGTGAGGCATTAACATTTGCCATCTTGGACTAAATAAGAAAAGGACTTGGTTACAGCATTATCACTTCACAAAAAACTAATTGCTCTTGGAACCAAACCTGGAACAGAAATGCATGCGTACTTGGCAGCAGCCACACTCTTGTACAAAAAACATTAAGGAAACGATGCAAGCAGACAAGAGTAGAAATGCTTGCAATTTATTTTTTCTCTTGCTCTGGTTCCATGTCAGCCTACTGAGTTGTTTAACCCAGTGACACTGAGACCTTGAACACTTTGAGCTCTTCTAATCATTTCCTATTGGAAGAATAACCTTTTCACTCCAGTCAAAACAACAGTCACTTCTCAATTTCCATTTTAACATGAGAATTCAGGTTTTTAAGGAACTCCTCATAGCAGCCTCACTCCTCAGAATCAGTCACATCTCTGTTTATTCTAGTTGTTATCTCACAGCAAATATCTGCATCTTTTCTAGGATTTCACTGCTTTCCCTAACATTTCACTGGCATTTTATTTACATGTTCTCACAGACAGTATTTCTAGGAATCTGATCTCAACTCTGATCAAGTTTTTTTTTTTTTATAAATAATCTTTTGAAGACTCTCCTTACAGCAGACTTACTTTTCTCAGTCACTCACAGCTCTATCTATTCCGGTTGTTATCTTACAAATAAATATCTGAATCTTTTCTAGGACTTCCCAACCTTTACCTAACATTTTACTGGGCTTTCATTAATGTGTTCTCATACACATTATTTGCAGATACTCTGGTCTTGATCTCTGATCTTAAAGTTTTTCAAAGAGCTGAGAACGTGTTTTATCTATTATTTCCTGTTTTTTTTCCCCTGTACTTCATTTCTTATACCTGCAGTGTTTGTTGTTTTGAGCAAAAATTCCATAATTACCTTTCAGCATATTGTAATTCAAGTGGTCCGAGGGGAAACAACAATCCTACCCATTTATGTTTTCAAAGTGTAAAAAATTTACCTTGCAGTGCAGATTTTAGCAAATCACAGGTGTTTTCAGTCAGGTACGGGAGTAAATATGTGATTGACAGCTGTATTTACTGATTGCTGTGGCTACAGAAACCTGTGAAAGTGTCTTCGGTTTGCCATAGGACTGTGAAAGACCATTAGTTCATCACTTGTATTTATGCTCAGTCTTTTGATTAGGGCAGAAAGGACAAAGCTGCAGAAGGAAGATGTAAATTTTATTGCTATTTTCTTCTCCTTCTGCAGCTTTAAATCAACCTAGTGTTGTTATATTACATATTTGTGAAGGTGCTTTTATAATGTATACAAGTTAGGTGATTTCCAAGGTAAGGTCAATAAAATCATATCATATTTTAATTTATATGGAACAAATTAATCTAGATATAGCTGCTCACTCACATGACATCATTTAAAAAAAAAAGTTTTAAGTGAACTACAGTCTTCTGTCTTGATCTTATTTCCTGCATTTGAGGTTTTAATGAGTGTGAAAGAGGTTTGTTTTTTAGTTCTTGTAAAATTTCTGGGCTACTGATTTATTCTTCCCTCTGTGGGATGGTGCAGATTTTACAAGGTTTATGTGTGAGCTCATATGGATTTGTATTTATGACTAGTGGAGATGTGTGTTGTATGTGACGCTGCTACTGATGAATTACTTCACTTCTGATTGCTTACATCACAAATCATCCCCATATTATAACCCTTCACATGCAAATTAGTGGTACAGTCTGTGGGTGCACATGAGAAAGACAGAGCGAGAGAGTAAAAAAGAGACGGCATGAATATGTGTTTCTACAAGATAATGCTAGCTGTTATTTACATATAAACTAAACGTACACTTAGTTCATAAATGTAGCCTATGTAAGGTATCTGTGTATTATGTGTGTGTGTGTGTGGTAACCCTGTATCGCTGGCGAGCTCATTTCTCTCTGAAATCAAAGTTAAATGGGTCATCTATCATGAGAATATGTGACTGGGACACTTGTCTCTGCCACGCTTTGTGTGTGTGTGCAAATATGCACACAAATGCAAGGTGTGTGTGTATGTGTGTGTCTCTGTGCCGGTGTGCACCCTCTTGTGTGTGTTCATGTGTGTACGTGGTGGCCACTTGTCTTTGCCTGTGCTATGATTAATGGTTTACATTGGGCTGTTCAGCCATGCATGTTTCTTGGTTTATCGTTTTATGCTGTCTCCAATTAAAGCTCCATAACTTGAGTGATGGCTTCACGCCAGTGTCCATCAATAGAGGCCATCAGTGGCCTTATGCATTCAGGATATGGAAGCCACACACTAACTAATATCCTTTGGTGTCAAAGCCATCGAACAATCTTTGTGTGTGAATATGCAAATATCTGTGTGTGTATGTGTGTGTGTGTGTGTGTGTGTGTGTGTGTGTCTATGAGCGCATCTTCTCTCTGTCTTCTTTGGACTGTGTCTTGTACTGGTGTAACATCTAATTTTAATATCAAAAATCTCGTAATTGATTTAACCACTTAACAAGATCTGTTTATAGTTCTTAAAATGTGAAAACAATTTAAAAAAGCTATTAATCAAGAATTATTATATAATCAGTATCAGTTAGCAGGCAATCAATTTATCACCATAAATATTTTATCTTTACTAGTGTTTTTTATTCTATATTATAAGAAAAGCAAAAAGAAGAGTCCCCTCTCAAGGGTGTGTCATTTACAATGCAATATTGCACACATGTTATCATGTGCAGGTGTGTCTGTGCTTGGAACATGATAGGAATATATACATCTGAACATGTGAGCTTATTCATGTGTGCACCACACAGGCATGCACGCGCCACGCAATATAATTTCACGCAATATTATTTCTCATATAGCTGTAATGACATTAGGCCGATATGTTGATTATACTGTCGGCAAACAGCAGCCAGCTGATTGGGTTAGCATATTACCTTATATCACATCTCTCCATTCATCCCTGTGTTTTTTTATTGCCCTCATTTTTCCAAATCACTTCCCACTTCCCCAGTTTCCTGGGCGAGGTTCCAGGCTATGCAATCAGGTGATGTGGTGTAATATGATGATAGGAAGGCACAACAATACAAGTCAAGAAAACCTCAAACCTGAGAGCTGTGGCTGTTCTATGTCAGTGTGGTATATGAAGGATTGTGTTGTTAGTGTGGAAAAAGAGAGTTTCTTTTACTCATTTAGTTATTAATCACCCTAATAAAATGTATATGAGGGTATGAGTATTGTATGTGAAATATTCTGTATTAATATATAAACATAAAACCACAAGAGGAGTGTGAAGCAGAAAGGAGGTAGATACTTCAGAGCAGGGGTTGTTGGATTTAATTTGCTGCTAGACCATTAATGGATGACACTTTTGGCATATCTAAGTCTGCATGTATGCACACGTCAGTGATTATTTGTGTTTGCACATTCAGTATTTACAGAAACTGCATTACCTTATCATATTTTCCTTGGTATGTATAAAAAAATGCACCATCCCACTAGTGGCTCCATATTTACACATTGAAAAAGACTCGTGTTGCCTTTAAAACAACAACATGAACATGGCTTGCTGTCGTGATAAGAAGTTTCTTGGCATATTACTAATAATGTTATTCAATATTTTTACCACATGTGCAGGTAATGATTTAACCATGAGTAGTCTACAAAATGACACACAGTCAGTAAATGGAAAAAAGATAACAATAACAATAAGTCACATCAACCATATATAGGCTGCTACTCCACGTCATGGCCGCTTGACACCAGGAGAAAAATGAACTGTGGTTATCTGGAAATTAAAAAAAGGAACTGATTTAATATTCAGCAGTAGCTGAAGGGGCTGGGGGAAGGGGAAAGTAGGCGGACCTATGGATGGGGGAAGGGGTGGAGATGATGAAGACGGAGGAAATTAATCAGTGGTATCATCTCTATGGGAGTTTAGCTAACCACCGACCTCAGCGCTTTAGTCAGCCTATAAGGGGGCTGCTACTGCAGCTGCTGCCATAACAATCCAAGCCCACCTAATCACCATGCATATACACAGTAATCAGACACCCAACCTTTGTACATGCCTTTTTTATCAAAAATTCAGCCTTAATTTTATTTTTACAGCATTGCAACTCACTTTTCACCCTTTGTTTGTTGTTTAGACAGAGAATTCTATAGTTTGAGTGGACACATAAAAACGACAACACTGGCTGACCACAGCTTTGACTTGATGACAGTGAATAAATAAGATCCTCTATTTTTCAGGGCGATGCCAAAATAGTGTCTCTACGGACTGAGTTTAATGCCTTGCTCGAAAGACGGATGGAGGAAAAAGAGGCAACAATTAACCGACTGAGTGATGAGCTGAAAAAAGTAACCCAGAAGGTGAGATAACATCAGCACATGCTCCCAATTCTTGAACCCAGCATAAGGAAAAAATTCAAAGAAACGATTTTTTTGATGAGGCCAGTGAAGGACAAGACAGGCCCATTCATGCGCAGCTCGGAGCTTTCAAGCACACAAGTACACATGCTGGAAAGCTTTGGAGCAAATTAAAAATTACATTGCATTGTGAAGCTTTGGCTAATATTATTGTTTGACCCCTGGGATTCTGTAAGCTAATTTAACTATGCTATCATAGCGCTTCAATCAGTTTTCCACCCACTTATTTTATACCCTTTCAATTATACAGATTACTAATGCTGCAAGAGCTTATTGAGCTGTACTTCTGATTCAAAGGCACACCGGCCCATTGAGGCACAAGCATTACCAGAAATACACATGCACACACAAAACACGCAAATACACACTACTTGATCTGCATATCATTATGCTTTTGATCGAATGCCAAGGTTTCCCTGAGAAAGACATCAGAATCAAATGGAGCGAACATGTACACAACACCTGTAGGATTTGTGTGTGTGTGTGTGTGTGTGTGTGTGTATGTGTGTGTGTGCCCATGAGAGGCAGCTGTGAAATCTGCACCTGTTTAATTGAATTAGCCTTGTTAATGTATTCACGCTGGCTGCCAAAAAAGCATGGCATTAACAAGCTCGTTAGACCAATTAGTTAATTAATTGTCTGTATAGCAGCGGCTTCCCAAAGAGCTGCGTCTTCATTATCTGATGGCTGCTGCCTGTTGGATCACTGAATGAGAGCTGATAATGCATCGCTGTCACAGGGCGCTCGTGACTCTGTGTGTGTGTATGTGTGTGTGCTCCTGCGTGTCTCCAAATGTCGCATATATATTATACGTGTGTTGCCAACGTGCAGAAATGCAAGTACGTGCAAGAATGCCTGTGTGCGGCAGACTTAGAATATGGCGGCCAATATCAGTGTGCATATTGCAGTGAAAGGTTATGTGGGGGCCGTCACTCCCACAGGTAAAGACAGAGCAGTCCTCCTAGCCACTTTCTAATCTCTCTTTTATTAGAAGTTAATATCTCGCCTGCTCTTTCTCACTCCACACTCCCACCTGCTTAGAAATGGCCCCGCTCCATCTTTTTAATTCAATTATATTAGCCACCCTCTCTCTCTCTTTCTCTCTCTCTCTCTCTTTCTCCATGCCCATAACTCCACAACTCACATCTCTCTCTTTTCACTCTCTGTCTTTTCCCTCCTCACCCCTCCTTCCTTTGTCCTCAAATGTTCCATTTCTATTCATAATCCTAGATGGAGGATAGACTTCGGCCAATCAAGGATTTGCGAAAGCCACTCTCCCTTTCTCCTCTCCTCAGCCTTGGTGGCAAAAACATATGATGGCTAGGACGACAAAAAAAAAAAGTATAGGAGTTGGCAGGAGGAAAAGGAGGAGGGGACGGGGAGTTGAGGGGAAGACCCCAGGGGCGAAACTTTGATTGCTAAAGTAATGAGACTTGATCAGATTGAGGTTTCTCTCTCAATAGGGGCTCTACTAATATGAAAGTCTAAGGCTTAAGCACTCATTTGAAATAAAATCGCAAATCTGATATTCTTTCTTCCGGACTTCCAGCCAAGGTCCAGTACTCCCCCACTGGAGAATTAAGTCTTCACACAGACCACATGGGAACTTTTAATCATCTCTGATGGTGGCAGATTTGGAGATGAGAAAAATCACTGTAATGTATTAATTATGTAACAATATTATGGAGTTCTGAAAGTCAGTGCCGTAAAGACCTTAGGCTATAGGAGGAATTGTAACAGACCCTGTGATCCTTAACTAGTTGATTGGTGGATAGACAAGACACTGTGCCATTGTGACGAGGATCATAATATCAGCATGATGCTGTACGGATTATTTCAGTAGAGTGCAGAATTCAGAAATGATTCAAGCCCACAGAAAACTGCACTTTGTGTGTAGGTTTTTACATGACATAGTGCTCATATCCCCTCTCAGGAATATGTAAAAACACATAATTTTCTGTATAATTATATGAACTGATAGTAGTAATGATATAAAATTTTAGTATCATATTTGCATTATATGTTTGTTGTACATGAGGTACAAAATTCAGGAGTTTTTGTTCTTAAGGTGAGACACAGCAGTCAAAAGCATTGATTTTTCATGCAGGGGTCAGTTTTGAGATTTTGGGCTAGTTTACTCTATTCTTTCAAACTGCTATAAAGAAAACATTAAAAATATACATTAAGATGTTTATTTTATTCCAGCTCGTTACTTGTGGCAGTAAGTTTCTCCTGAATTTACTAAGAAGTTAGCATTCCAACAGGTCATGTAAAGTTTCGTCATTTAGTTAAGTCTGTCATGACCAGTATACCTATGTACACCAAACTTCACACTTGTGACTTAGTAGTATCTTAGAGATATTTACAGAGGGATTTGTTAAAAATTATTCCTGGCCTGATTTATGTGACATTTTAATCAAAAAATAAGTTGAAAATCGATTTTTTTTAATGCTATGGACAGTATATTTTGATTTCCTAGGTAATGAAAGTAGATATGCTGAAATCCCTCAGTATTTTTTTTTTATCTTGTGTGTAAACAAAACCAAAAATTTTTTTTTACACCTGATGATATTATGAACATATGATATAATATTTATCATATGTTCAGGTCTATCTACCAAAAATACATACAAGATTGCACATATTTAATGAGATAGTGCCTAATTTGCATAATTAAACATACAAATTAAAAAAATTAGTAATTTTTTTTATACGTGTGTAAGTAATCAACTGAGGAAGTTATATGGTGATATCTAATATTTGAAATGTTACCTTATTCACCTGTAGTGTCTCACCTTAAGTACATGCTTTAAAGGCATTTGCACACAGAAGACATGATGAATAAATGAGATGAAAATGCAAAATGCTTGCCTGTAAATATTTTGTAGCACAACTATTCCTACAAATGTGATCCATAAAAGGTCAGAATATATTCCTGCTGGCTCATATTTCAGAAAAAAATGACAGACTGAGCATCGTAAAAAGCTTATATACACTCCCATATGTGTGCTAGAGTGTCTTTGAATAGTCTACATAGAGCACCCTAGTAAAAAGCTACACATTGAGTCTCCTGTGTTTGATTATGTTGTTCACATAAGTTATTCTCTACCTCGATACTCTACTTGTTTGACGTTGGTATTACATCGTTCTTTGCGTTTAAGTATGACTACAAACACAAGCGACAACAGGTCTGCCGCTGTCGATGTGATGTCTGTTCCACATAATGTGAGTGGTAGATGATTTATGATTGTGTTGCTTTTTTGATGTATGTTTATATGTGTTTTATGTGAAAGTACTCATGACAAAAACAACAAAAATACATTAATGTGCAAAATGCCTCTGGTGTGGAAAGGCCTGAAGACATATGTCATTTGCTGATTTTGAGAATATTTCATTGCTTTTACTTGGTGTAGCATTGACGGTAATAATATTTAAAATGTCTTTTTTGTTTCATAATCATTTTTCATGTGGAATCCCTCTTGCACCGTAGAGGGGTTAATATAAAGAAGACAAACTTTTTACCCACTTTTCTAATATTTTTAACTGTGCTCTTGCAATCTGCCTGGCTTAAGCACTGAAATTCACACATTATTGTATTGGTTCTTTAAAACTTACTTTATTTCCCAATAGTCATACTAAAATCTGTGGAATATCCAGCTAAAAGAATAATTAAATTCAGTGTCGCAATACTGACTACCTCACAGCTTGTAATTGTTACCATCCATTAGCTATACTGTGGATGAGTTGACTCCATAAAAGACAACCTTTAACTCAGTGTTACAATACACTTGATGATTGATATATACATATATATATATGTATATATATACATATGTATATATGTATATATATATGTATATATGTATATATATGTATGTATGTGTATATGTATGTATATATGTATATATATGTGTGTATATGTATGTATATATATGTATATGTATATATGTATATATACTGTATGTATATACTAGATACGGTGTCTGGAGAGCTCTCAGAAGGAGGCAGTGGAGTCTTTGTCCTGACTGTGTCAGTGCCAAGACAGAAAAACCACAGTCCACAGAAGGATACTGTATGCCAGGTACTGCGGTGTGTCTATGTGTATGTGTGTGTGTGTGTATGCATATAATTCTCTTCGCATGTT
>JAPTGZ010000014.1:28950746-28961434 GCA_029814645.1 Fowleria isostigma | reverse complement strand
AGTACATGATTTTGGTAGATGGTGGATGTTTGGGTCTTTATGGGTTAAAATAGGTTAAATATAGAGAAAATTTCATTAGGAAACTGACACAAAAGTAATGCTGGGTCTGTATGGGTTGATTGTACTTGTACGTACCATCCCAACTTTTTTCTGAATTAAAGTTCTTTCTAAAAAACAGTAAGAAAAACACCAGATGCATTAATGTCCCTAGATAAATGATTTAAGTCACACAGTTTTCTACCAGGAATGACACATTTAAAGACAACAAGCTTTATTTTGCTGTCAACTTACATGTACCCTCATCTACATCATCTGAATTACCAAAAAGGACAGAGTGACCCCTTTGTTTGTTGGCCTCTCACATCCAATTGGGGCCAAGCATGAAAACAAGGAGCAGAAGATAGACCAAAAAATTTCAAAAAAGGAAAGGAGAATAGAGTTATTATCAACCGACAGTGATTTGGGCAGTCATGTGACAGCTGTAATTACTCAAACAACAGGCAAAAGGAGGTTCGTCAGGTCATGAGGGTCAAAGCGATGTGTTTTTCATCATATTTAATGAGGCTTATTTGTTTCTCCAAAGCACAAGCTCCTGATTATGGTCACAAGAAAGCCATGGTGTTCCCATTAAGGCTTGTTATGAGGCCTTTTATCCAACAACAGAAAGACATGCTAAGTGTTTGGAAAGTATGAGAGTGGATACATTAAAGGGAGAAATGTAGAGAAAAAAAAGGGTAAGTAACATATACATTAGACCTATTAGAGGTAAAAATGACACCTACTTGATACTGTGTGTATTTCCAGTGTTACATTAGACTTGGGTTAAATATGCTTCATATTATTTAATTACAATCAAAGTACATGGGCTACACCAATGATTTTAAACACTTAACACACATGGACTTGTACAGGTTGATCTGTTCACCTTACCTCTTATTTGTCTCTTTCTTTCTTTGCATGGACACATTTTCTACTCAGTCATGCTACCATCCACCCAGTGTTAGTCTTCGATGGGCCTCGGCTAATCCCTGGTTAAACCAACTGCAGCAAACCACTGAAATCTAACTAGTTGGCTGTCATTAGTTTTAAACCCACATGTTCTGATCCAGATTACAGCTGGATTAACGTGGATGAACTCAAGATGAGTGTTAGAGTGGGTTTAACTTTCTCAACCTCTCCCCTTGGAAGGTGTGTTACGGTGGGATTCCTCCTGTAACACCAGGATTAAGCCCGGTTTCACTTCTTGGGTTCTCCATTTCATTATGGCAGAGGTTACTGTAGAGCAACACAATTTACTGTATTACGCAATAGCACACACACTTTTGCAGTTAATTATTTGTTTTCTTTTAGCAAACATCTCTGCTTACCTATATGTTTGACTGTTTACTCATGTTGTGTTTGATGTGTACCATCTTGTTTTTTTATATGATAATTATGGCTTTTTTTTTAATGAAATGTATGCACATGTATGTTTATTTTCTTTATTTTGCAGACATATAAGCAGAAAGGAAACTGTGCCACTCCACCTTATACCCTTTTATAGCCTTTAAAGCCAAGAGTATTTAATCAGAGAGCATAAATTGAAGTGTAGATGACAGAATCAAGTTTTTTTTTTACTTCCATGTGTAAAGTGTTTTACTCTTTGCATTCAGGTTGAAACATCTCAGCTGAAGATAAAGAAGCAGAGGAGTGAGATTGAATTCCTCCATCAACAGCTGAAAGAATCCAAGGAACAGCTAAAAGATGCCAGTTTGCAAGCTCAGGAGCAGAATGAAACTATAGCGATTGTTAAACATAAGTACACAGCAGCAATAGAGAAGGTGCACAGTGTGCAAGGACAAGTGGAACTTTTGGAAGAGGAACTACGGTATTCAAAGCAACAGGTAGATGATAATCATAGTATTAGTTTACACTTGAGCAATTTATATCAGTTGACTCTAAAGAGATGTCTTTGGTCCTGTGAATGAGACTGCTGCCTTTATTTGGAACTTCTCATATATTATGTTTTTTCAGTTACAAGAGTCCCAGGGAGCAAATCGTTCAGTGAAGGAAGAACTAGCAGAATTAGAGCAACGCTACAAGGAAAAGACTGGCCAATGGGAGAGTTCTCAGGAGGCTCTGGACCAGTTAACAGATGAGCTCCAAGCCACTCAGAATCTACTCCAAGATAGTCAACGAAAGCTGAAGTATCACAGCGCTCTGATGGGATCCCTGCAGGAACAGGTGGACACATTCAAACAACAGGTGAGGACACATATCTGCACATATTATGTGGAAAAAGTAGACGTGTGTTTTGTCAGTCATGTTACAAGTCTCAGACTTTTTGTCAGAATTTTGTCAGCTTTTGTTACATGTAAAATCATCCATAAAGGGCATTTTTGATTTTATAGGTGAGTTTCTGCTGCCGTTTTAATGCAGTGATCAATAAACTACTTGGGAGATGAAGTTGTAAACAAATGGAAATGATGTGATTAGTAGAACAGCCATTAGACTCTTCTTACTGCTAATGATACAGCTTTCATGGGACTCAACCTGAGGTCAAACAGAACATGTGGATTGTGTGCACTGGTTTGGTTTTGACTCAAATGGCTCATGTGTGCACCCAGGTTATTGAAAGTCCTGTGTGTGTGGGTGTGTCTTTTGGTGAGTGCATACAAGGGTATATTCCTTTGTACGTATCAGTCATTGTATTCAAGTGCATGTGTGTACATGTGTGCGTTTGTGCATGTGTGCAGTGGCGTGTGTCACTTAATCTTTTCTCCTTTTTCTTTCTGTTTTATATTTACTACGTCAGGCAACAAATGAATCATCTTTATTACGGAGAAATTTAATTTGGATGAACTTAACTGCTGCCGCCAAGGTCAGACGGGCAGAATGTCATTTTAATCCAATCAGTTTTAATCTGTTGGTTATAAAAGAGTTAGGCTGTTGAAGAATGGCTGTATCTCAGGCCCTTTATTACACTGGCTAATGACTTTGATTGTGAGGCGCCTATCAAGAGGTTAGGAGTTCTTATGGAGCTTTATGTCCCGCTAATTCTCTACCCCATGCCACTGTTGGGCTCAGCTAACCCTAAAGTCAGTTATTCCTAAATTTTCTGTTTACAAGAAAGTATACATTATGAAAAGCTAATTAAAAGTATAAATTAAGTAAAAAGTAGAAGAAAAAAGTTCATTTTAAAGTATCTTAATGAAAGGAATTAGAAATGTACACACAAGAGTAGTATCTTAATACTATCTGGCACATTTGCATTCCAGCCAGGGACTATTTTACTGTAATGTAAAGATTAATACTAGGAGACAAGTAAAATTTCTTCCTTTTCTTACAGAAATGTCTTCTTTTGAATTAGTATTTCCTTCATAAAAGACACCATTTAATAGACTTCAAATTAGAGAGCTGATACATTATGCAACCCTTTCATACTCTTTCCATAGTAAACATGAGCAGAAAGTGCAATGAGCTATGGTTTTTTTTTTTGTTTGTTTCAGGAAGATATTATTTTGCAATTAAAACTAATACAGTGCATGTTTTTTGATGCTTATTGGAAGACTGTGTTTGGCATAAAGGCCATCTCTGTCTTTCTTGTGGGATTCTACAAATCAATACACAAAAGAGTAAAATATAAGACATATACATAGATTTCCGAACAGCACGTTAGTGTCACTTGCATTTATTAGCAAACCAAAACATATAAAATTTGTTAAAAAGCAATTTGATATGAATGTACCGTTTTGTGACTTTGGTGTTTAAAGACATTTTCAATGTTACATTGAGGTAAAATCAGAGCCCAGTTAAAACAAAGCATATTTAAACACATTGTAAACCATAATGTTTGTTCATTCTTCACCCTTCTCTTTTCTCTCTACTTGTTTCACTTGCTCTCTCATTTTATAGAAACTGATGTTTGAGTGTGACCTAAGGCTTTATCAACAAAGTCATTCTCATTCTGACGAGGAGTACCACAGCCTGTTAAAACAAAGACAGCAGCTTCAGAAGGTAAGGTCATTAATTTTATAGTTGCCACACCTTAAGATTGCCCATTACAGATTACACTTTATTATCATCACACTAAAACATACAGTTACCTTAAAGATAAATTTGTTTACATTCTATTTGTATTAAAAATAATATAGATACCTCTGATTGTAGTGTTGAACATAGTGCTCACATTTATGGGGCTGATTGTGTGTATTTCCATGTATGTGTGTGTTTCAGCGCTGTATGGAGCAGGTTGAGCGCCTTGCAGAGTGTGAAAAGGCTATTCTTCAGATGAAGTCAGAGCTGGAGAGACAGTAATAACGGAGTCTATAAAACTCTCATTCTCCTCTGCTGATCCTGGATTGTGTCCTTGTCTCTTCTCTCATGCCCTTCCCGTGTGCCTCCACCCCCTTCTTTCTCTATCTTCCTCTCAACAGTCTACTTATCAAATAGCACACAGCAGCATACTATATGTGACATGAAAAATGTAAACTAATCGATTCACACCATCTGTTATCTAGCTTATTGTTTTTCTTTTTTTCAGTTTTTTTTTTTTTTCTTTAGCTGTGTCTGTTGGTATCATGCATTTCTAATATGCTTAGGCAGGCTTGTCACTCTTTGTTCCACTTCCAAACAGAGCCCAAGAAAAGGCAAGTCTAGAGAAAAGCCTTGTTGCATCCCACCATGCACGCCTGAACAACTGCACCCACCTGGAACAGGAAGTGACACATCTGAAAAAGGAAGCTACACGCTTAGAGCTAGAGCTGGCTGACACCCAAAAGGTATTAACTTAATGTGTATCTGCTGACCTGTCCTCTACTTTAGCAACAGCGATATTATTTCGACACTTCTCTCTCCTTTCTTTGAATTCAGACTGAGCTGCATTCTTTCTGCATGCTTCTCAGGCCAAGAACATAGAGAGAGCTTGGGGGAGTCATTTCATCGTAACAAAAAGCAGTATCCAAACTACCTCCACCGCCTACACACCCACCACTCGTGATTGTCCCATGATTGCCTGGCAGAAACAAATTGCTTCACCATTAATTAAAGCACCAAACGGTGCCAAGGCTGGTGAAATTGACTCCAATTAAGAGCTCAATGGGACACTAAATATTCAAATTACTCAAAGTGGTGACTGTAGCCTGGCGAAGTGCCAACATTGCTGGCAGTCATAGACACATCATTCCTGTGTGTGTGTATGTGTGGAGCTTTGTATGCGTAGGTGCAAGTACGAACATTTGATTCTGCACGTTAATTTATGCGTCCTCTGGCACAGACAAGTAATACACATGTCATGCTTACCAAGATCATACACATGCACACACATGATTATTCATCTAAACACACACACAAAATATTCTCCTGTTGCTGTCAGGCCTTGTCCATTCATTCATCCCCGTGGAATATCAGTAATGAGTCTGTGTCATGTAAGGACACATGTAGGGAAGGCTACATCTACCCTTTGTCACATGCATTATGCATATGCACACATTATTAATCTTAATCATTATGCATATACACACAATTATTCAGGTGTTTAATGATGTACTTGAATGCCACATACTGAGCTAAAAGCTTTTGATGAAGAAAGGGTAGAAATAGGATAAATAAAATGCACAACAATATTTTTTGGTGTTATTTGTATTTTTATATAAACAGTGCTCATGTGGATCCTTGGCTAACTCATCCAAATAGATTTAAAGCCACATATTGCGCAGTGTTTAATACAGTGAGAATTCAAAACCATCCCTGACTACATTAAGGCACTTTTTAAATTACGTCTGTCGTATGCAAAAACGGTTTGATATGGCTATGTCAGATAACTGGAACAGTTTAAAGTTTCGGTCATGATTTACAACAGATAAAATCAAGAAAGAGCATGGAAGTGAAATGGAATAATAACTGGTCACTCAAGACACATTTGAGCCTCATTTGGATGCTAAGAGTGAAGTGCCATCTCAACTGAATCTTTACACAATCTGGACTGACACACAGTCATTCTCATTTACAGTTCTTCTTGGCCCTGTGCTACAGGTACATGTGACACTTCTCAGGCAGCTGGAAGAGCAGCTGAAGGAAGCCAGGGAAGAGGCTGAGAGAAGAAACAGGGAGGTGGACGTTCAGAAAGGAGAGGTGCAGAGACTTCGGGAAGAGTTACAGAAGGAACAGGAGACGAAGAGTAATGCCCTCCAAGAGCAACACAGCCTGAACACTTACATTAAGCAGTTGAGTCAAGAGCTGGAGGAACTGCGCAGCAAGCACCAACTGACAGGTAGCAATCAGTCAGTAGATCATCACTTACTCATATTATCCAACCATCTGTGGCTGCTGCTGAACTTGAGCAATACTGTCCATCAGAGGACTACCACATAAACTATATAATGTGCCCTGCCTTTTTGCTGCAGAACCAGCAATACTGCTGTTAGCTCAATCAGTTAGCTCAAATTAGCCAGCAGTGGTACAGGAATGGTAGTGATTCACTTGCTGTCTGCACACAATGTGAACTAACACACACACACTGTAGATAGAGGTTTGATTTAATGGCGCGCTGCTTTAGCTGTATGGTAATGATGTGGTTTATGTGTATGTGCATGCATGTACGTGCATGCACAATGGTGGCCTTTGTAGTAGTGTGTCAGCGCAGGAATGGTGATGGCTGGGTCTCTCTGGGCACAGAAATGTCTCATTAAGAATTAACGTACACATCTACGGTCACGCCAGGCAAACACCTCGCATACACACGCACACAGCCATTTCTCCCAACTCCCACTGCTTTAATTAGCACATACACACTCTTGCTCTCTGAGGTACAAATACACACACACAATCACCTATTGTCCGCAGAGAGATGAATCTGAGGTCTCTCTCTGTGGCAGACAGTGGCTGGCTTCTTCGGTGAACACTGCTCATTAACAAGATAGAGACAGAAGGACAACGCTGTGTAGCTTGGCCTTTGTCTGTGATCAAAACGCATTCCCTCAACTCTATGCTCTACACAAAACCACATATTATTCAGCTTTTACCTTCAGCAAATACAATCCAGCAACGTAGAGCCTATTGTAATGACTTAAGAAGAATAAAGATGCATTATTATAACAAAAGGAACATTGTTTACCTGGATATAGCAGTGGCTTGAATAGACTGGGTGAGGAGTCAGCTTGAGAAATTACTGTCATGAACAAAAGGCCTTTTTATTAACATGTAGCCCATTCTGAGCTTCTTTCTGTATTACAAATACATTGCCTTGAGTGTTGATGATTCTTTTTGTTGTTTGATGACGGTAGATTTAGTCCAGCATGGAGGAGAATGTGACAATGAACTGGTTAAACTACAGATATAAGCTGAAAAATATGGACACACATGTAGAGAAGCAACATAATGAGGAAAACTTGCTATGTGCTTGCTATTATATTACATGAGGTACTCTGCTAAACGCAGTTAAATATTTTATTGTAGATATCCACTCATTTTTTTTTTTTTTATCTGCTTTGGATATTTCTGTAAAATTCTAGAAATATTTATATGGTAAATAAAAAGCATTTAAATTTCAGGATAGTTATTCGTCAATATGCTATTTGAAAAGCAATAACAGTGCCAGGTCCATATTATTTTTTATTGATGTTTAGTAGATAGAATTCTATTTTTTGCCACCTCTATCTAGACATTTAACTTGTAAAGCTATTACTTTATAAATGCCCAGACTATGTTATTTAAACGACACATAACTGTACTGAGATAGATATTATTTGAAATGGTCTCTCCGGCCAGCTTGAGGGAATGTCAAAGGAGGAAAGAGTAGACAAGAGGAGGATGAGTTGGGAACGAGGCAAGTGTCATAAGGATGAGACTGAAGCGTCTGAAGGCAGCTGGATTCAATCAGACGGTGTCAGGAGAGGATGAAGAGACTAGAAAGAAGAGAGTGATTAAAAAGGAGAGAAAATAAGTCCTTAAACTTTGCCTATGACTGCATTTGTCAAATTTATTGTCACTATTTGACAGCATCCTTTTGCCATATGATTCTTAGTTTAGCTGAAAAAAACAAAAAAAAACCAGGAATGCTTCTAATTTTGTGTTTTTAAACATTCAATTTATTACAATATGTTAGAGCTATATGTTAGCACTTGGCATAAATTTAAAGGAATTAGAGGCACAAAATAATAATAATAATAACAATCAAAGCTTAGGTTGATTTATACGTTTTTATTTTTACTGACAAAAGATGAATAGATAAATAAAATATATTTATCCAGTACAGTAGAATAATTTTTATTCTTTTAAGTGACATTGTTGTATGATCTCTTTAATGTAGTGTATGTGTTTGTTTTTGGATCAGTGTCTTGTTAATTTTTTCAGATTTGTTCCACCGTAAAATTCAAGGAAGACCTAAAATCTCAGGTATTCAAATGACATTTTTGACAGTGTCATGTTACATCTAAAATAAGATGTGTTGTAAGGTTGGCTGTGATGTAAAATAAATCTGATAACTGTGAGACAACAAATGAAATAACAGCATAAACAAGAACCTAATATCCATATTTCCACACACAAAAACAGAAATATGATATTACCACCCCCTCTGTGCTACTGATGTGCATCTGCCTAAAGATGATGAAATCATTATTGTGTACATGTGGGTGTGTGCACGCGTGTGTGCGATTATACGAATGTGTGTGTGTGCTGCTATCCAATCTGGATCCCTGGACGCACACGTGCACAGGCCTCTCTCCTCCAATTCACCTCTATTACTAGCTATAATCCCATTTCACACTCTATCGATCCCCAAAACTGTTGTTCACCGGAACCAGCAGCAAACACTGGCATTTCTCCCCATCATTTCACAACCATTGTTCTTTATTACACAAAGAAGCCCCCCTTTGTCTCAGAGCAAACTCAGCCTCACTGAAATATGAATTATAAATGTATGGCTAATAAAAGAGAAGGAGGGAAAGAGAGAGAGAAGGGAAGAGAGATAGAGATAGAGAGAAGTGGTTGGTAGAAACATCAGAGAAAATGACTCCTTTACAAGAGTCTATTGATCAGTTTCTATCAAAGGGGGATGTCAGACATGAGATTACCTGGCAGTTTGAGCATTAGGTGCCGTGTGTTATAGCCCCGGGCCCTTGTACCGCTGCCAGAGGATTGTAAATAAAGCGGAGAGGAGAGAGCAAGAGGGGAGTGTGTTGGGGTGTATGTGTGTGAGTTTTAGATTCTACGTGTGTGTTAGTCTTTGTCTTTGTGAGCGCTCTATGTTGTGTGCATGCATTTTTTTCTTTCTTTTCGGTGTATTTGTGTGCATGATGGTGTGCGGGTGTGTGCCTACACCTTTTGGCTTATACCCAAAAGCAGTGTTGCAAGTCCATGAAACTTCAGAAAGAGAGAGAAAGAGTCTTGGGAGGCTTTGGGACCTCTCACGGGAGCACCTTAGCCTGCTACGAATCCCCCAACAAAGCCAAAGGAAGCCCCTATGAAGCCTTATGAAGCTTTTATGGGGGCCAGGCAGGGCCCAGCCTAGCCCCATCTACTGATTCAGGGTTAGCTGGGTTTTCATCCTTCTCATGTTAAAGGTTAGCTGAGAGAGCAGGGTAATCTGACTGCAGATCAGTGATTATAGGCTGTATGATGGGCTTTGAAGCTTGTATGAAGGCGCTGAGAGAGGCGGATGGAGGGAGAGTTAGATTATGGACTAATGTCATACCTTAAGTTGTGAATCCAGTATAAAAGGGTCAAGAAAGTGAGAGAGTGTTGGCCCAAGATCTACGATTGTGGACTTGTGTCAAAACATGAATCCACTGAAAACAGGTTGGAAATGACTCAGACTTAGTGTGTGGACTCTGGTTTGCCTTAAACTAAGTACTAGAAATCCAGAATGCTTGACAGATTCTCATACCATACCTTCAGTGAGTTTGTGTAAAGCAACAAACCGCTGTATTTCTACATGTGCGCTCACTTGCTATCTTTGTGGGTTTTTTCTGTTTTAATGTTAAAGTCCAGATATTCTAAGTCATAGAGCAGGCTGTCTGCATTTTCACTTAATTTCTGCGTGTATATGCGTGTGAGCACCTCTGCCCATGTGTGTTTGGGTGCAAATTGAAGTGTTTGTGTAATCGGCCAGTCTATGCAGCTAATTGCTCTCTCTGTGGCCTCCCCTGGTGGGAGGTGTCACTGAGGTCACCTCAAACTAATGCCTTGAATGCGAATTTGATCCATGTCTCAAGTTTTCACATCTCTGCTTTATTGATTATTGAGATATGTAGCAAACTTTCACCTTGAGGTTCAGTAAAATAGCCAAGGTAGGGCACATACACACAAATAAAGTGTTTGTGCATCGTTAAATATTTAGCAATTCCAGTTGCTGCTTCAATTTTCCTAGGGCTTCAGTTTAAACAGTTTGGATGCTGCAAAACCATAAATTAATCATAGTTTCATTACATGTAGATTTTCTTTTCTGTATTCCTTCCCTTCTAGTATTGGTTTTTAGTTTCCCCCTATTCAATCTGTCCAACCACTACCATCACAGTGTGGTGTATATCCCTAAAAGCATTACAGCAATACACTTAACATTTCTCTATTTCTATTTCACACACTCAAGTACACATGCATGCTCAGAAAGTCAAGGTCTGTCCTGTAAATATTCAATACACACACACACACACACACACACACACACACACACACACACACACACACACACACACACACACACACACACA
>JAPTGZ010000014.1:28890479-28903565 GCA_029814645.1 Fowleria isostigma | reverse complement strand
AATAAATTTTTATATATCCTATTCCTGACCCCCATGTCTTTTGTCTGCATCTGAGCCTCCTTTCCATATTGTGACAAATACCATGTCAGTGCTGCGAGATATTTTTAAATAATCCCTCATTAACAGTCCAGAGAAAGTGCAAAAAGGACCTCTATGGCAGTTGCATCTGTACTTGATTAGTGTTTGAATTTCAGCACAGCAGTGGTTACACAAGGCATTTACTTCACATTGCACCTCATTTAGTTTGAACAGCTATGTCCAGCATGCGATTAAAAAATAGTTTTTCCAGTTTTACCCTACCTTACAAGGCTGTCTTTGCATGCTGTACTTTTTAATCACATCAAAAGCTTTATAGTGAGCTAAGTTCACCTTCTGACCCTGACTTTCATTTACAAGTTCTGTCATATTTTCTATCTTTTCTTCTTCACCAAAGGGAAAAGCTGAAATGTACCATGACAGTGTAGCCAAACTAAAATCATAAGCGGTGGGGGGTTGGGGGTGTTTATCAGTTGATGGCCTCATATTCTGTCCTTGATTAGAAATTATACACTTATTAATATCTGCGCTTGCTTGACAAGCCAACTGTGTCTGAACAAAGTAAATCGTATTGGAGTTAGAGAGAAAGCATTAGTGTATGAAAAGGATGGAGGAAAACATTGATGGGAGAAAAGTAAGACAGGAGGATAGGGAGATTTTAGATGAAAAATTATGAAGAGTGGTAGCCAGGGAAAGAGCAGGAGACAGGGGAAATAAGAAGGGGAGAGTGAGGGAAAGGACAAACACAGAATGAAGGATGAATTCCCAGGAGGCAGTGTTAAGTTGTATTGGTGTGTGAGCTTGTCACTAATAGTGTCCCTGCCATGGTTATGAGAGCTGGAAATACTTTGGTGCTAATAGACAGATTATGGAAAGAAACGAAGCATGTCCTGAAATCCTCTTAGCAAGACTTCAGCTTTTTATTTATTTATTTCCTGCCATATTCCTTTCTTTCTTTCTCTCTTCCCCTCTCTACCTCGGTGGCCTTGGCATTGTCTCGTTGAGCGTGTTTCATGTTTTGTCTGACACTTGGTAATGTTCTCTCTCTCTCTCTCTCTCTCTCTCTGCCTCCCTCCTTCTTTCTCACTCTCTCTCTCTCTCTCTCTCTCTCTCTCTCTCTCTCTCTCACTCACTCTCTATCTTTTTCTGTCTCACACGTTTTCAAAAGGCACTTTATTTATTGTCCCGGGGGAGCTCTACATTATGCATTAACCTGTTCAATTATGCATTCATTTATGCAGCCGTTGCCTTATGTAAATGCACTTTATGATTAAACAAATTGTTTCGCTGTTTGGCCGTGTGTTCCCCACATTGAGTGTTTGCCAGTGACATCATGCAGCAGTAGCAAGAGACTCCATGCCTGTAGTTTGTATATGTGTGTGTTTGTGTGTCTGTGTGAGGCCTATTTGTGCTGTATTTAACTGGTGAAAGGGCCTTGGAGATTGCGAGAACACTCTGTGGACTTCGCAAAGTGATACTAAACAAGCAAAAGCAAAGGTTTCTTCAGCCGCTATCTATGGTGGCCTCTAATCCAAAAGGCCACTGATGAAAAACAAAGCATCTTCTGTTGGGCCTTTTGGAGGCACTCTAGTCATCTATGTATTTTTTTTTTTTTTTGCTTCTTTTTCCCCCACTTTATTTTAAAATCAAAGTGATGATGCACATGGAGAGGTCATCTTCATTGTTGCATGTAAAAAATAAAATTCCACCTTTTGAAATATTACTTTTAAAATTTCAATAATAACTCTCACTGCAATACAACAACAACAAAAACGGCTTAAATGTGTGTTTGAGTTGCACAGCAGTACTTTGCATACTGTAAGTGTCAGGAGTTTTACTTGGCTTTTTACTCTTTTGGCTTCAGTTTTGTTACGAGGCACACCAGAAAAATCTCTGTGGGTGTGTTCAGGCAGCCAATATTTTTTACATGAGATCAACTGTGCCAAATTATAAAAAATGTTCTACCACTGAGACATCACCCGGTCAAAAACATGCATTCTTATAAGAGTACAGAGGCCCGGAACAGCAGCTAATTTACAAGAAATAGCCTTAATAAGCAGTGTTTCAATATCAGCACAGGCATTAGAAGTCTACTGTTGACTAAAGAGAGTTGCTCCAGACATCTTAATCACAGCTATATATAGCCTTTCCCCTATCTGACAAGAGAAATGAGCAGCCATTTAAGACAGATGAACTGTGTCTAGATGGCGCGTAGACTTATAAACCACAGCCACACCTTTGATCTACTCCAGAATCTTCCATTGGTTTCCATCTGATACAGGCTATCTGATTTACCCACACCACTGAGGAATGAGAAATTTTAGAGGAGAAAAGATGAATGGAATATGCATTAAGACACCTTGAGTACATAGTCACTCTATTTTTCCGCCTTGCTTTCTCCTTTTTCTCCTCATATGCCACCATTCCTCAATCATGCGGTTATTACACTGTGACTGCAACCCCCCCCCCTCTACTTTCTCTCTCTTCACCTCTGTTTCCCTCTTTCTTTGCCTCTTCCCTCAGTGCGCCTCGCTCCCGCTCCATCTCTCCGTCTCTGCCGGGGTGTGAGTGAGTGATGGAGTTTTAGTGGACCCTGTGAGCGGTCCTGTGGTTTTTCAGTGCCACACATCAGAGGCAGAGCATTAGCCCACTGCATGCTTCAGGAGTTTGGCTTGGCAGAGCACCAGGCCCTAACTACCTCCTCTCCAGCACTCACTGCTGCCAGCGGAGGCCAGACAAACTACCTGGGCCTGATTTGCAATATACATGAAATTATGCTCATGTCCTACTGTTTATATTTATATTCATTAACCTTTATAAGGACTTATGTGTGTTTTTATTACATTAATTTTGTGAGTGTATCCTGACACAGAATGAGTTAAAGCAAGTTTATATTGGCTGTTTTGAGGGAAAGTGGGTCCCTATCTGCATAATATACAGTAAATCTTCATTATCCAAACCTCAGAAAGACTGTACAGACTGAATGGTTGAGGGAACAAGCTAAATGAAAAGAATATGCACAGCAATGCAAAGTTATAGTCTGGTAATTTTGTACATTAATAACAAAGCTACCTGAGACTTGCATCTCAGCGCTGTAAAATGATGTGAGTTCTATAAGAGTCATGGTCCCGTTGGAGATTCTAGATTGAAGGAAGAAGTAGAAGAAGTCATGAGTCATGCAATTTTAAATGTGTATGTGTGCATGAGAAAACATGCTTCAGATGTCCGCAATACTGCCCGTGTGCAGCTCTTGCAGTTTCAAGGAAATGTAATTTAAGACAGATGAGCATTAGTAGTCTGTTTTTAACTGCAAGGCCATGATAGTATAAACATTCATTTATTATTTACTAGATATTAATGGAGATCTTATATGTGGTCAAAAGTGCAGCTTTAAAACTTCAGACATTATTTCTGAATATAGATATAGCTGTAGTTACTGTTGAGGTTTTAATTTTAAAGCACTAGGTTTCTGTTAAGTTTTTGACCATGGACAATTGGACTTTTATTCTCACCTTTTGACCTCGGGTCATTAAAACAAACGTGAAGCCTTCTCTACATGAAATGAGTTCCTGACACTTTTTGTCCCAAGACATATTTTCAAAAACAGCTTTATTGTGACTGACGGTCTGACAGAAGTAGGAGGGCGTCAAGAGTCACCACGGTAGACAGATAGCCTCGGGCTGTGCCACACACTGCCTGTACTGCCTCTGTGTGTGTGTGTGTGTGTGTGTGTGTATGTGCGTGTGCAATACTGTGATTCTGCAGTTATACAGCATATACAAAATACAGCTTTAAAACCTGAATTTTAATTATGCTGCTTTATTAAATAGTAATCATTGAGAGGCTGCATTGGCATAATTTATTACATTTCTAATGAAGAACGGGGAAATATGCACACTCCACACATCACGTTCTGGCTAATTCCTGGACATCACATTTGGCTAATACACATTTGAAACAGCTCTCTGGTGGTGTTGCAACAGAATAATTTATCAAAACAAATGCTCTGTTTTATACTGCCCCTCAATTGAATGTGACCAGCATTAAAAGATGCAATACTTAAGCATGCAAAATGCATGAAATTATGCTAATGGACAACACTACATATAGGCAGATATATATGTGCAATTTTGCTATTTAAGTGTGGTAAGTAAGACTGACATTGAATGATTCACAATGTACAGATAAAGATAAAAGCAATTCAGGGCCCACCTTCTTCTGATTATACTTAATTTGCAAGACTGAAATGTATTAAAAAGGCACACTAGTATAAAAATAACACATGCTCTAGAACTTTATCAACTCAATCTAAGTGTTCTGTGTTATAAGTGGGAATAATTATTGTGAAATGCACAATGCAGTAAAAAATTCTGCATTTTTATTTGCCATTTTAACCCTCTTAACTGCAAAATAAACTGAATACTGAGGTTTTGAATAGTACTGCACAATTCCTGTATAGTTTATATCAGTCATTGCAGTTTTGAGTACTGAATATTCTATGCTCTCCGTGCATACGAGCAAGGTTTTTTAGCCGTGAACCATAAAGTAATAAATATCCATACTGGGAAATTTCAGTTAATTGTTTAAAACAAACGCATCACGCCTGTTTTATAATAACAGAAATCTATTTCTATAATGTAGTCTTGTTCATTTGCTACAGGAAAGTATGAAACCCCGTTTATCAATATTAAGTCAAAAGCTTTAGCTATATGCCATTAAATGCTGCTTAACTGAAGGTTTAATGTTGCACACACACACATGCATACACATGAATATATTACTAACATTCAGTATGCTAGTGACACCTCAGTAGTCACATGCTTGGCTATATATCTATGATAATGGTTACTATGCTGATGATCAGAGCTATTTACTTTAAATGGATCATTATCAGTGGAAGACTCTACCTTGTGATGATGATGAGGGCTTTGACAGATATATTGCCAAGTGGGAATAGGTGGTGATGATGAGCTACAGAAGTGTGCTACTATTCTGTGCTTTCATTCTCTCCTTGTGTCTCTCCACCTCATCGTCGCTTCACCTCTTTGTCCTTTGGTTCAATTTTCGAATCACAAGTCAGGAGCAGTCAAGTGCTGCCATTCCAGTGCACAACAGCGTGTCTCCGAATACTAAGAGAAGACAGTGAAAATGTATTGGTTACACAAAGTCTACTCTGTGTTTTTATTGAATTATGAAGAATTTATTATAGCAATTTGATCTGGTGTATCACTTTCAGCTAGGTTCTTGTTCTGCATGTTTAAGATATAGTGCAGCACTTGAGTATCTGTCTCTTTGGGGAGTTGACAGGGAGCAAAGCAAGCTGTGATGCTCCTCTCACCCAAATTGCAGCTTTGAGTCTTCAAATAAAATATGATGACTCGAATTAATATTTGACACGGTAATAATAAAACTACTTAAAACTATAAAGTCTCTCCCAATTCCCACATTTTCCTAAGCCCATGTTTATCTCCCCCATTTTAATTAGTAAGTGGCATTAATTTCTGCTTTTGCTTTTATCACCAATCATTTACAAGCACAAGGATGATCATGTTAATATTACTGAAATTATGGAATACATTTCCTGGGTTAATTAGGTTGTTCTTTTTAATTAGAATGTAATTGTGTGAATTGGTGTCTTTCAAGGGGAATTGCAGGGCATCAGACTGTACAGGCTGTTCGGAGATTTAATGCGGATGAGACTGCAGGCAACAGTGCCCTCTTGATGTTAAATAGGGAACAACTTTATTTTTTCAGGCTGCTTGAAATGGCCTTTCTGAGTTCAGTGTTTGCAGAATAGTGCACTTGTGTTAAAAAAATGGCTTAGACATGTTAAGTGACTAGTTACATGTAATGACATTCTGTACTGCAATTAAATGACAAAATACCAAGAGTTGGAATGTATTACAGGTAATGATAGGAAATAAGTACATTATAGTTATGTTGCTGATCACAAATATGTCTTGTCTGCACATAATCTTTTTGGTGAAATGTAGATGACCATAATTAAATTGGTTTTATGTATATTGTTTTTTTTCTCCCATATTTGCGTGCATTTGAGGTAGAACCCCCAAAAACACTTCTAAATACTTTAACACAAACTAAATCGATGAGCCACAGAGAAGGACCCCCTCTTTCAAGATGGATAGACAATAAACTAGGTCTTGGTTTAGAAATGTACCTGTACATTCTCTTGAGATGCCGTAAGTAAAAGCTTTGGCTTTTTTACATTAACTAATGACCTTGGTTGGAAAGAGCATAATGCAACAGTTTTTTTCAGATACAGTTTTTTTTTTCTTTTTATGGAATGTATGTTGCAATGGACAGTATTCTTTTTTCAGGTTTTTTTTTTTTTTCACTTTTTAAATAAACCTGTGAAACTTTCACAGAGGACAAAATGTCATTGCTGGATCTCAGGAGGATATAATGCACAAAAATGGCATAAAATCATCAGGACTGTGCTATAAATTACTCAGTTGTCTTCTGAAATCATGTACTGCACCATGTAAAATATGTCCAATACAATTAAGATACAATACTATGATAAAGGAATTAATCCATAAAGACCCAAACAGCCACAAAAGATGGTGACACAAACCATCTACAGATTGTTTAATTCCTCTTGATCCACAAATCCTATCAATCCATGTAAATAACTGTTATAAAATGCAGTTTGTCATCTTTTCATGGTCATCAAATATGACCTATTTGGATGTTCAGAAGCTCTGTATTGAACGCGGACGCACTGTCATCTTCTACAACATCGATTCACCAGTAAAACCTATGGAGTTGGATAAATGACAATGAATGGAGACACTTGTTTTTACATTCTGTTAGCAATATCTTTGCTGAAAAAGTCTTAGTTTTTTCTGTTTTGATTTGCAACATATTACATGATCTGCAAATTAAAGATTTAAGGTGACTATTGATACTCGTAGGTAAATTTGTTTTGCAGTGTGGAGAGGGAACATACAACGTAAAACATTAAAACATTAAAAACATTAAAAACACAGGACACATATGTAGGACAATTTAAGAACAGCACAGACAAAAGACATGGACAGATACTACAGCAGCTTGCTGAACATCGTTTGAACAGACTAAAAAAAATAGATAAAAAACAGACCAAAATAAATAAAGTTATTAGATATCACTAAGATATCACTAAAAATACCAATAAAACCTGTTATAAGTAAGATAAAAATATAAAAAAACATGATGCTATACAAGGGACAATAAATAATAGCTAATTTAAGACCACATTAAAGTAAGCCAGACCCAAGAGTTAAGATGGAGTAAAGTGCATTAGGGCAATTAAATACAGAAAAATACATGATTTACATTTAAAAATGCAAACTACAGAGGATAATATATATATATATTTTTTTAAAAAAGGTGATAAATTGGAGAAAAAAATATATAGGAACTGCCACAAAAGTAGCACTGGGTCTTTATGGATTAAAACGGTAACATAGGCATATTTTTACAGCAGTGAGTGAGGTGTAAACTATTACACGACAAAAGTAACCTTCTCAACGCTCTTGATAAATCTGATTTTAGCCGTGAATGGGGTCAAATAGAGGGCCTCTCAGCTTAAGGCTCATGGATGGCTTTAGCTGTCTGTCTGTTTGTCCGTCTGTCTGTACACTTGTGTGTGCAGTTCCAGCGTACACACATCAGACAGTGACTTAATCATTCAGTGCAGTCCTTCTCCCTCCATCACACTCACAAACAGCAAACATAGCAGGCCACAGGTAAACACCACTATCTCCAGGCCAATCCTTCACATGGGGTAAGGCAATTACAAACTCTGCATGTCACCACACCATGCCACCTACATTACACACACATATCTATGCACACACTCGGAGACACACCCCTCAGTCTCAAACCAACCTGCACACTATTTCATCTCTCTCATTCCCTCTCCCTCCCTCTCTGCATGTCATTCTCTGTCACTCGCCTCGTGCAAAATTGCGCTGAGGCGAGCTGCCACAGTATTGAGGAATAGTGTCATATACTGGCAATTTCCTCCCTAGGTGTCAGGCATACTTTACCTTAATATGTCTGCAGCGACTCTTAATAAAACAGTCTTGTCTATATACATATCTCTACCGCAGCCTGGCCTGTGCCACACTGCACACGGCACTCAATAGCATGCTGTTAAATATTTACCTCCGCTGAATGTCAATGGAGGAGGAGTAGGTGGAGAGAAGGAGAGGAGACAGAGGAGAGAAATGGAAAAATGTGTCCCCGGTTGGTGTTTTAGCTGTCTGGATCTGTTGCAAGGCAGTCTGGGAGAAATTCCATATCAGCCAGCGGAATGTTCTAGGATATCGTGACGACATATCAATGTAGTCTGCTTGCTTGAGTGGAAAAAAAAAATGGCGAGAATTGGAAATTGAAAAATAGTTGGGTATTTGTGACTCAAATAGGAAAGAGGAAATATTTGGATGCACAGAATTTTACTGTGCCTGTCTGCCTTGTGTTCACCATCTTCAAGCATTGTGTCAGACCTCAACGTACTGACAAGCCTTTGACTCTAAAATGAACAGTAGGTCCCCTGCGGAGAGTCTGGGCAAAACTTAGCAACAGTAACGAAGCAAGACTATTGTGGGTTGGATCAAGCCAGGAACTGCATGCATGATTTTACTGCTAACCATGCTGCTTCTTGCAGATTCCTGTTTGTTATTTTTACATCCGACATTTGCAGAGCGGGTGCTTGAATCCGCAAGCTGCTGAGGATAGTTTTGAAACCAAAATACCATTTTAGTTCTGCAAAGATGAGATTTGGAAATACAATAGAAGTTTGACCCTTATCATGGCTGATGTCAGATGTCAATGATCTTTGATTTATCTGGGTTGTTATCTGGCTTGTTTTAACTTGACTCTGTCTTTCTTCAATGCTGTCACATGAGAACTGATAAAAATGCAATGTACAGCATGTCTTATACTGAGTGAGATAACACAAGGAGTGGTGGGTGTGTGTCTTAGCTTTCAGAGCCACAGTAAGCTGAAATAATCCTGCTGTACATACCATAGTTCCCCTGGATAATCGCTAATACTGTGAATTATCAATCCTTTCTGGGTATTTACCCTGATTAGCTACCGTTCCTGAAGATCAGTCACATGAAAATTAACAATCTACGGTCAGTCCCTACGAACTCTGTCACTTAGCAGCAGCACTCATTTGTGGGAAAGTTCGAAAAGTATCTACTGGATGTTAACTATGTGGCAGGAGATCCTGATAATAATCATGAGCTTGAAGGAAGGAAAGCTAACATCTCCTTTAAGTGCAGATTCTCCATCTCAGACTTAGAGGCAGAAATATTCTCAGTGAGGGGAAACAGAAAAAAAGGAAGAAAAACGGCAGCTGGGTTTTTAATGACTTTCTGCACATTAGAATAATCTGTCATTTCAATTAGCGGGATTGTCATCTATGAGATGTCTCCTGCCGCAACCGCACATAGACACAACTACGCCTGCGCACATCTACACACACGTACCACACATACCTATACCTTGAGGTTGTCATCTGTACCCCTCATGGGAGAGAAGCAGGGGTGTCAAAGCATCCCCCCTCCCCTGCGCATCACCCACTACACATGAACACACACCACCAACACCACACACACCATCCCTAAAAAACAAAGCGAGGTTTCAAGGGAAATTGCTTGACAGCAGCTTAAAAGCCAGTCAGGAATAACTTATCAGGCGAGGGCTGCCATCGTGCCTCGCGGGGTCATTTCATTACGATTACCTTACCCTCCTTAACTCAAAGAGAGAAGAGAGTGAAGAGAGAGAATGAGTAAGAGAGAGTGGTGGGGGGGGGTGCAGGTGGTAGTGGTGGCGGTGATGGCAGGGAGGGGGTAAACTCTTCAAGAAAGATAGATAGAAAGAAAGCCGAAGTTTCAGGAAGTGCTTAACTTTTACTTTTCTTCTTCCTCACTCTCTGGTTTTTAAACTTGTCTCAGTAATGAGCTTACATCTTTTTTTTCTGCTCCCCACCATATACAGTACAGTATGTCATCTGCTGTTTCCTCTCTCCTGCAGGTATTATGGGATGTTTCAGAAACCCAAGTTGTAGAAAGTAAAAAAAGGTGAACAGTTTATTTGTTTCCCCATATTGTCTCTTGTTTTTAAGGTCAACATTTATATACAGTGGAACATATTTGACCCAGGCCCTTATTTCCCTGAGGGGCTTTTTCTGCCTTCACTACAGTATGTGAAACAATAGCGATTTCAAGCTGAGAAAAGAACTTGCCCTCATGTCCACTATAGTAACTTCATTAAACTTTTTGTTTATTTGGGATTACTTGACCCACTTTTAACTGTTATTACTTCTATCTAATTATGTTTTCTAGGCTAAGGAAGCATGCTTTTTTTTTTTCCTTTGTACCTCAAGGCAATTAAGTGGCTTCCAGAAAATAAGGGAGTATGGCATGTAGGGATGATGTTATGATTGCTAATTATGCTCTGATGCGGCCCTGAGAAATGCTGTGCGCTCTGGCTTTTGTCCGGCTGGCTTTGCCAGGCCCAGATAATATTTATGAAATGTAGACATTCTTGGGGCTAAGGCAGAGTCTTTATAATGGGAGACAGATGGGGTCTGCTTCGGATTAAGAACATTGACTCCACTATCTGTGGGAACACCTTCTCTCCCCGTGTGTGTGCACTTAAATGTGCATGCATGTTTGCCTGAACGCGTTTGTGTCCGTGCGCTTTAGTGCTCGCTCATGTGTGAATGTGTCCGTGTGTCTAAATGCAATTGTCTTTGACAGCCACAGTGTAGTTATTTTTTAATGCATTTCTGAGTTATGATAACTATCGCACAGTCTGCCCCATCCAATGGCTTATATATTTGACAGTGGAAATGGGAATAATTGTACAAAAACGCTTCTCAATAACAACAAAAAATCCCTTACAATTACATAGCTGGAGTTCATTTGGTCCAGAACTTTGTTATTGCCAACAACCAAAGCTATGTTTCCGAGGAAGTGTTTTTCCAGTCCTGATTCATCAGAACCAATGAACCTACAGTACCTTGTTGAGATGTAGAGATAATGCAATTGAAAAGCAAATTGCAGATAATATTCCCCTGACAAACAACACTATACTATAGTAGATTGTTTACACTGGTAACATGCCATTCTAATGACATCAAACTAACACACTAATGATAGTAAGATAATTCCAAAAGCACAAATGATCTTTAGACTGGTTCAGCAAGCAAAATGTTGTTGTATCTGTCCGTCATTTAAGATTTAATTATGATGATGTCATTTCCAGAGAGGGTGAGAGCAAGTAAAGGCAAAATATTATGTTTGGTGCCAAGATAGAAGTGTATTATGTTCATTAGATCCCAGAGTAAACATAAAATCAGATCCATAAACGTGGTTTCTCCGAGCACTTGATAATGACACCCGTATATAAGCTACATGTCTGCCTTTTGCTCATTTTCTGTCTTTATCTCATTGCTCTCTCTCTCTCTCTTTCTCTTTTTTTATCTGCTGCATATACAGTATACGCCTTCATCTTTCTTATCTCTCACTCTTTTCCACCTCTTTGCCTCAGTTTCTACTTCTTTTTCTCTCTTTCTCTCTCTCCTGTGTAGCTTTGTCCTTTTCAAACACCTCCCCTCCCTCTGGAGCAGGGGTTGACAGGATAAGAAACATGTTTCAATAAGACAGACCGGAGAAGGAAGGATTGATAGTGAGACAGAGGAAAGCTTTACTGCAGTATATTATCTGTATATATGAATGCACATGTGTATTTGTGTGTGTGTGAGTATTCTTACATCTGTGCACTCCTGTCTGAGCTGTACACTTAGGTCTTTTAGCTAGAACGGACAGAAAATGGAGTAAAACTTGGATGATTGTATTACCATTGAACAAGGCTCAAATTCAACCAGCAAAACACTGCTTCCATGAAATACGTTGGCTGAAATTCATAAAGACACTAACACTCCAGACATGAACAAAGGAAATCAATATTTTTGAAAATATTTTCCCTTGTTTGAGCTACTTTAAGAGTCTTGGACTTTACCTTTCTTGCACTCTGGTATTTTGACGTCTAAAAAGCTTCTCAGTAGTTTTAAGCAAGACACAACATTTATGCTGATTAGTATTTTAAGATGCCTTCTTGAAAGTATGCGCTGTAATATCCACATAAATCTTCAGCTGACAGTTTCAAAGACAAGAGAAACAAGGTTGAATCCACTCTGTTTTAGCCCATATTAATACTCATTCTCTGCCAAATTGAGCAGATGGAAATTAAGTGAATCTATTGAGGCCATATTAGTCCCATTTGGGTAAGTGTCATTGAAAAGATAGTGAACGGAGCTAAGTCGAATGACACTTTCAGCTCAATGAATTAGGCACAGTTAAGGATTAGCCTACAATGGAGGTCAATTGATTAACAGTGTTAAATACAGTGTTAAATGTTGAAGTTTGAATAAAGGGGACAAAAAGAGACACAGAGGAGGGGGCGGTCTGAAACTTGGGACGCATCCAGCTTTGTTTTTTCTTTTCCATCTGTCACAGGTCAGGCTTGCATAATCTTATTTTACCAAGGAATATGTTTTTCCTGTTGAGGCTCTGTTCGAGGAATATCAAAGACTTGGATCTTCCCACTTTCATCCTTACTTCCTTGCCTCCCTCTTTCTATCCTTTTATTTTTCTCCCCATCCACCATATCTTTCCTGTCATATCCCATCTTTTGTCGTTTGCCTGGTTTCATCCCCCAACAATGGGGGTGAAAATTACATTTTAGCTGGAACGTTTCATGTTGCAAAGCACCAGCCGGTGTAATCTTTTTTGCAGAGGTGAAAACATCAGGCTGCATTTGCTGCACTTCATGTATGTAAATCAGAACAGTGATGCACACCTTCTGAGGCCGGCTAGACGTTGTGTTTAGACTGCTTAGAGAGACTGATACAATGTAAGCTCTCACTGTGTGTGTGTATGTGTGTGTGTGTGTGTGTGTGTGTGTATTTGTGTGTGTGTCAATGTGTATTAGTGTGTGTGTTTGTGTGTATTTGTGTGTATTTTATAT
>JAPTGZ010000014.1:28879533-28890379 GCA_029814645.1 Fowleria isostigma | reverse complement strand
GTGTGTGTGTGTGTGTGTGTGTGTGTGTGTGTGTGTGTGTGTGTGTGTGTGTGTGTGTGTGTGTGTGTGTGCGCAGATGTGTAGTTTTGCCTGTGCACAAGTATGTGTGTGTTTGCGTGTGTGTAGGCCTATGTTTATACCCTTTAGTGACAGCCTCAACATAATCTGGGCTTGCTCTACAGGCATGGTGGGATGATACTTCAAAGTAAGCACCTGCTAACAGACATTAGTCCATGTAAACAGGGCATACTCTACCTAAGCTGGGTGTGTAGAACTGTGCGTGGGTGAATATATGTTTGTTTTTTTCTTATTGCGTGAACTAGGGTGTGTTAATGTTGTTATACACTGTTGTTTGGTGTAGGCTTACATCCATGTGCAGCTGTAATATCATATTATATCACATCATGCTGTTCTGGACAGGTCAGAATGCATGAAAAAGTGTGTTTTTGTATTGGTGTGTGCGCGTCTGTTTGCATGTCATTTTGCCTGTGCAGTGGCAGGTGAGGGAGTCAAAAGTAATGAGGTTGTCTCTCTTATGGTTTAAACATGAGTAGGGAAAGATGGAGACAGAGAGAGAATCAGTTTAGTTTTTTTAGGTGCTGAAATACAGAGGAGGACTGAGCCTTCAGCTGTTTGCCACATTTTACTGCTTGGAAAACCTTGTGGTGAAAACATGTATTTTTTTTACATCTTTGCATGGAGTCCTTTCACAGGCTTTATATAAACAGTGTTACTGCATAAAAATAGCATGAAAAAGCTTAAAGTGTAAGTTGCAATGATGCTGTTGGGGTTTTATCAAGTCCCGCCTCAGGCCATAAGGGCAATAAATAACTGTAATGACCGCCCAACATGTCACATATGTCAGTGCATGCTGCATTCCAAATACAGTAGCTGTCTGGATTATGTTCACTGACAGTGGGTCTTCCAATCCAGGTATTTTGACATTTCTAAATTACACAAATCAAACTGTGAATTGATAGATTTAACACTTTCTCTGTCAGAAATGTTCAAGCCTGTCTGATTTGTACTTTTGGTGAGATCTTTCAATCATTGCAGTGAGATGAGAATACAAGCAATTCAGTTTTTGTTTTTTTTTTCTACAAATTTAGAAAATCAGTTATATATCAGCTTAAATTACAAGAGAAGATGTTCTTATCTGTATGTATATTTGTATTTTATTTATTTTCTTATACTATACAGTCATCATTCATTAAAGCTCCACTTTATTTGAAGAATATTTATAATCTTGACAAACTAGAAATGTGATCCCAAAGCTAGAAAACTAAGCAAGTCGAACTAGATCACAAACATATCAAATTATCTCACCCCTTTGTCATTTATTTTCACCTTTTGTGGGAGAAAATTTGATTTTATGGCTCAGTATGATTTATTGACATAGATTATCTGTTAAGACAGGTAACAAATCCAAATCCAACACCTTTACCCTACTTCTCAACACTCATGACAGCATATATATCAAGTGCACATATCAAACACCATTATCACACCTTTGGATGCATTGATGGTCACCCGGCCTGTCCAAACCAACCAGTTCATCCCTCATCATGGCTCCACTGCAGATTTCTTCTCTCTTTCTTCTGATGGCGTTGAGAGGGTAGAAGGGAAGAAGGTGTAAAAAACACCACTGTACAGACATCATTCCCACCCTTTTTTTTTATGACTTGCCTTTGTGTGTGACTTCTGTCCAACGTACTTTTGCACTTTTTTGTTTGAATCCCCCCCTCAGTTTTTTTTTTTTTTTTTTCCCTCCGTCACTTCTTGCTTCCCTAGATGTCCCAGCTCGCCTCTTATCACTACATGTTCAACACAGACTGAGGGACTTCTCTGAATTCCTCTGTCCTCCTTCCCTCCTTTCCCTCTTCTTTCCAGCCAAGACAATAGAAATAGGCGGTCAGGATAACCCTTTACTCTAGAATTAATTATCTGCCCCTTTAATTCTGGGCCATGCTGATTAGCTCTGTATGTAAAACGGAGTCCATATTAACATAATATTTGGCTATCTCCTCTCTAAGCTGAGGTCCCTTGACCTTTTCAGCCTCCTAAGTCTCTCTCGTTCTCTCTCTCTCTCCTCCTCTCTCCCTCTCTCTGTCATCTTTTACTCTCTGGAGGTACCTGACAGTCCCAGCCTATGAATGTGATTTGAAGGGGTAAATTAGATTTTGCTTCTCTCTCTTTTTCTTTCACGTTTCCCATCCCTCCCTCTTCTGTATGTGTATGAAACTAACGACAGTTCATTTCGAGGCCTGGCTATAATTATGTGTGCTTTCTTCCTCTATCATTGACTGCTCTGATGGCAACGCTGATATGCAGTGTTAATATAAACGTTTAGCTGGGTTATTATGAGCCCTGAGAGTCGTAAAGGACAGCCAACCTGCGCGCCGGTTGTCTCCCATACAAGACGTCCACATTCACTGTCTGCTGCTATTCTTCCCTTTATCGCTGTCCCGCGTCTCTCTGTTCTCCTATTTATCGCTATCTTGTGTCTTTTTCTACCGTTGTCTTTTCCAATGTAATGTCTTTCTGGCAGAATTAAAAAGAGACAGGAGAGTGCTTTCAAGTCAACTTTCTTGACGAATGGTTGGAAACCTAAATGCCTCCTAGAGAAACCCAGCTTCAGATACTCTTTGCCTATTGAATATTAATTGTCTAATATTCAGTATATTCATCAAATAATCTGGTCTGTGCTTTTTTTTGTATTAATCTGAACATTTCCTGCTCTCTTAAGTGAAAAAAAATTGATTGATTAATAATCAAGTCTTGAAAGTAAGAAGATAGGCAAAGATAATGTTCATATACTGGATATTTTTTTCTGACAGTACCACACACAAGTATACCATTGCGGAAAGAATTATTAAAGCAACCTGTGTTTTATTCAATTTTTTCTTCATTCTAATGTCTGGTATAACTAAAGGTGCATTTGTTTGGACAAATATAATGATAACAACAAAAATAGCTCAGAAGAGATTAATTTAAGAGCTGATATCTAGTCAATTTCCACGGTTTTCTTAATAATTACCAAAGTCACATAAGTTCTTACATTAATATCTATGGCATGAACTGACAAAAAACATACTTTTAGGCATTCCATGTTTCCTTTTCTGTTTGTTTTAGTCACATGATACACACAGGAGTTAGTACTTGATTGCATAACCTTTGGTTTTGATTTCTTTTGATGGAATAATAATTTTTTTTCATCACTGTATAATCATGGAACTCTTTTTTTTAATTTAACCTTTATTTACTTTTACATTCTTAGCTTCTTGAATAGTAGGGGGATGGTGGGAATGCATAGCCATAATAACATAAAAAAGATAAATGATTTGACAAAAAAAAGCAGGTGATTAAAAAAACACCTAAAAAAGAAGCTTTAGAAACAAGTAAGTATCAGATGTTCACCCTGTGGATATGTTTATTAATAGTAATGTAAATTACCCATTGATTTTTTTTCCTGCGCTGTTGTCACTTTTTCTATATTTACATTCCTCACTTCAGCTGATGATTCTATCAGAATTTGATCAATATTTATAAGCTGTTAATAGATTCTAAACAATAGGCACATACCCATGGAAAATTGATATCTGTATTTTTTTTTTCTTTTTATACAATTTCATCCTCTTTGACATTTAAGCATTGGTATAAAACTGTTGAGTCCAGAAAGACTGCATAATTGACATTTATTGTTTTGCTGTGATGCATTATTCTGTGGCGGGAAGCAACCTCTTCCGGTGCTTGACAGTCATCGGAGAATCTGCTTATTAATGGAGGAACTCACTAATTTCACAATATTGTTTTTCATGTCTGTCTGTGTTTTCTGCTGTTTATTTTCTGGGTTTGATTTTCTGTCAGTAGCTTGTGAATGTAATGATTTTTGGGCAGTTGGCAGTTTCTGTAGTCTGAGCATCTCCATCTCAGTAGTGCTTAAACACATCGCACTTTGCACAATGACAAATGCAGGCTTGTCCAAACGATATAGATCTGAAACAGAGCAAGACATACAAGTAATTTATCAATTCATACTGAGAATCCTTGAGTCATTTTAAAGATTCAGAGTTTGATTTGTACATGCTTATGCACACACATGAGGGTTGTGTTGGAGTCTGTTTTGTGCTGGATTTAAATTTTTTAATGGTTTAAGTCAGATCAGTGTTGAAGTAGAAGAGGTGTGGATAGTGCGTGCATTCTGAAATTTCACAATAGAAACAATTAGACATAAAAAAGTAAATGAATCACAAGATCTTTTCACTCACTTGAGAGGGTTTTTGTACATGTACAGGCAATGGAAACACCTTTTGGATCAAATCACTCAATCAACTTCAATTCAAATCAATTCAACTTTATTTATAGAGCACATTTCATGCACAAGGCAGACTCAATGAGCTTCACAACAGGTATATAACATATGACTGTCAAATGAGAAAACATGTATGATACAACAGGCAGTGTGGCCTCTCGCTCAAACACTGAAAAAGACATCAAAGCCATTCTAGATTGAAAACAATGAAATGCTCTGCTTCTTTTGCTAGAGCCATGTGTATTGCAGCCTACAATGCCACTGTCAAAGTAGTTTAATGAAACTGAGGGGCAAGGACCTCAGTTCCAGAAGGAAGTAAATGTGAAAATATTTTAAAGGCTTGGAATGTCTCCAAAAGACTTTGAAGCTCACATAAACTTACTCTGGACTTCTCTCTCAATATTAAGTCAATTATTTTTCAGACTTATTCTGGTCTTAGTCATTTTATTTGGACTCTCTAATAAGTAGTCTGGTCCATCTTTAAAGTTTTCCTCCATTAACAAGATCTCAGGTTCAAAAGAAGACTTTGATTTCTGTCATATCAGGGTCTCATTGATGGATCGGTATGATGGCAGACTTTCATAAATTTGGTTTATTTACCATGCAAATTTCTTTACTGACAGACAGCTTGACTGTAATTATGGTTTAATAGATTCCACTTAACAAGACCAAAAAATTACTAAAGTTATTTTAATTACTATTCCTTAGTGCTTGATGGAGTTTATCATTTACCAAGTCAGTAAGCTAGTGCTTTGCTTTAGCTCAGCTCTGACCTTGATTGTGCAGCTCCACCCCATTTGTTCAAATATAGTCACTTCTGGCTCCAAAAAAAGCCAACATGGTCATGGTAAACTTCAAGCCTCAAAATGGCAGTTCAGAATCCATTGGATATCTAAGTTTCTCTTTCCGTTAATTATACACAAGATGGAACAGCATATAATAAACATTTTCATTTTTGCGACATTTTATGGAAAGATTGCCACTGTCTAAGATGCCCAAAACCATAATAGTACCCTGTGTAATGGTTTCTTAGAGGAGAAGATATTGTTTCTTTCTGCAAACATTATTGGAGATGGTCGAATGAATCCCTACACGGATTTTTTACCTGAATCCCTAAGATGAAATGACTCCTACCACATTTAAATACCAAACAACATCATCCACAAGCCTCTTGCAACTTTTACAACCTAATAAAAACACATACGCCTACAGAGGCTGCCAAAGCCCCCATAAATTACAGTAAGGAGCTGATTTGTAGGGAAGAATGGGACTGATTGAGCCAAATCTATCTGTGAGCCCAGCGGTCTGAGGTTAAGTCAATCCCTACTCAAATCTCTTACCCAAGATTCACTCACAGAGAGAGGAACCACTCTCACAGAGGTTCAGTGACTTAATTGACTCTTGTGACTTGTACAACCAAGTTCCTTTGAGCGAGTGATTCAGAATGAGCCGGATCTTTAAAGGTACCCAGCTGTACGTATTTCATTACTTTTGTGGTAATGGCTGAATTTCTGTTATTATTATTATGGACTCTGTAACATTTTTTGTGGAAACTATGCTTTTTTTCAAGTTTCAAGCCGTTGTAATGTGGCACAGAAAGCCTGCTGGAAGACTCAGCTGGATTTGTGCCAGTTTATGAATATTCAACATGCTAATCTACGTACTTGACTCTGATTGGCTAACAGCTAGCCTAGGGGTAGGCAACTCCAGTCCTCAAGAGCTAGTATCCCGCATGTTTTTGATATTTCCCTCCACCAGCACACCTGGTTCAATTAATGACCAGCTCATGATCCAGCTCTGCAGAAGCCTGATAATGATGTGATGGCTTCCAGGTGTGTGGAAGAGAGAACTATCTAAAACATGCAGGATACTGGCTCTCGAGGACTGGAGTTGCCTACTCCTGAGCTAGCCATTGTACATAGCACTTCCTTGAGTTGACAATAGTGTTTTACTTCTCGTCTGAGCACTGGTCATTGACTGCTGCAATGGTACTGCAGAGGTTTCAACTGTATTGTGAAGTTCTGTTGGAGCATAGCGCACAAGAACGTAGACATCCAGCCATCCTTGCTTTATACGAAAACTGTCACTGAGATAGACAAATTCTGTGGGTGTGGTCTCACCTAGGCAAGCTATGAATAGTAATGAGCTCAGGCAGTATCACATCACACCAAACAGTTTTTCTAATTGACCTGATTTTTTCGCTTATTTCTTTTCAGTGTCAATAGCAGACGGAGGACGTAGCGGTTCATTTTCACATTCACCACATAGCACAAACACCTGCGGACCTAACATATTTTAAAAATACATGTAAAAATGGTTTTGTGTGGCAGGGCACCTTTAAAATGATGTCAGTTTATCAACAAAATTCTGGCCCTCTACAGTGGTAACAGTATGCAGTATACCGGTCCATGCTTTTTTGTGTTTATCTGAGCTTTTCCTTATTTCTTAAGTGACAAAATGTATAATGGATTAATAATTATGTCTTGAATGTGACAAAATAGGCAAAGGCAATGTCCATATACTGTTTGTTTTTTTTCTTAAGTAGTACAAAACACAAGTAGGCTACATAATCATGGAACAAAGAAGCACTAGATTTTTACATTATGTATATGTTCATTAATAATAAAAATAATAATAATAAATTATCCATTGATTTTTTTTCCCCTCACTGTTGTCACATTTTCTATATTTGCATTCTGTTCTTCAACTGATATTTCTATCAAAATTTGATTATTATTTATAAGATATTAATGCATTCTAAACAATAGGCACATAGCCATGGAAAATTGATATCTGTACTTTTTTTTCTTTTTGACAATTTCATCCTCTGACATTTAAACATTGGTAACAGTATGCAGCACTAGTGTACTGCTTATTTATTTGTAAAAATTAATACATTTTTCCTGCAGCTCTTTTAAGAATATCATTCAAATATGTCACCAGGAGCATTCGGTTTTGTAGTTAGCTACATGACCCTTTGCCCAGAATGAACACCTGAGCTTAGGATTGACCAAGTGCGGAACTTTATAGTGCACATGATGCTTTCCTCCCCTTTTCTGTCTCATGCTCATGTGATATTAGCAAAATATTACAACATTCTAGATATCAGCTTAGGAAAAGGCTTTTAATTACCAGTACTGTGTGTTAATGTGTCGATGTGTATGTGGCTGCTCCTCTTTCTCTTCAGGCCATTAGATATGCTATGTGTTGTTTTAGCTCTGGGCAGGTAAACAGTCAGAAGGACATTAGCTTCCAATCAGCCTCTGCTACAGCACCTAGAAGATTAATTAAATTCAATCCATAGGGCATGCAGTGTATGGAAAACCTGCATTTAAATGTGCGTCCATGAATATGTGTGTGTTTGTGTTTCCATTTAAACTCCCTTATAACCCTTTCATGGTCAGGGTGTCTAAAACTGCTGGAAAGGTCAGCACATAATCACTCTCTTTAGCCTGTCTCACATTTTAATTGACTCCCACGTGCTCTCCCCATACACACACATAAACACACATGTACAGTACATACACACTCTCCCCCATCATTACAGCGGGTATGGATCCTAGTATGAATTGATGATCTCCTATCTAAAGCCTAATCACTCTGCAGGACCTTAGGGAGGCTCAGTGATCCGTTTCCCTCTACTACTCCACGGGAAACTCACACTCACACGCTGAGCCTGTTGATGAGTAGAAAATGAGCATTCTACCTGCTTTAATATTGTAGTTCATCACAAAGTCCTGTGAAAAATTGAAACAGACATAAAATGGCACAGGGAGACAGCCATCAAGATTGGAAAGATTGGTAGAAGTGAAGGATTAATCGCAGCGTGCAGAGGCAAATTTAGATCAAAAATTCCAGGATGATTTGCCTTTTATTTGTGAGCAATCATATGTAATAACAGCATAAAGATATAAGATAGATGAAGTAATGTGATAGAATGGAAGACTGACATTAAGATATGTAGATCACTTGGCTTTGCTCACTGGCATGTTCAAAAGCAGGTGATTTGTTACGCCAACAAAGGATAGATTTATCAAAAAAAAAAAAGATTTTTGAAATACATTATATATATTGTGTGGAAAAGAGCAAGTGTGACTATTCACCTTGTTCTTTTTTCTCACAAGCTACAGCTACTGTTATAGTGACACCTAGCAGCTGCAATGTAAAATGAGATAACCATAGTAATATAATACTAATATAAATAAATATCATTAGGTGGATAAGAGTCAGTAAGGCCTAAAAACAGTGTTTGAACATTCTGTTAGTAAGGAGCACAGTTTGTTAAAGTACATATTCGTTAAAATAGAGGCAGAGACAGACAGGCAGAAGGAATTATGGAGACCTAGATATACAGACAGACCCTGGGTGGCAGCTATTCAAACATCTACATAATGCCCATTGACGTACTATTTCCTGAAGGAGCAAGACAGGACCTCTACATACACTCGCAAACAAAATGGCAATAACACAGGCTTGCTTTTGTCTCAGCCTTTTGGAAGTGGAGAAAAGGGGAGTGTGAAAATGAGCGAGCAAGAGAAAAGAAGCCCAGGATGAGGTGTGTTATTCAGCTTCACCACAGGGGGTTAGGACAACTAGGAGACCAGGAGAGTCTGCCCATTGTCCACACATGCCTGACGCAAACACACATACACACACGCCGGACAGAAAGCAGACTCTGCCACGACAAACCCAATATGTTGCAACATTTGCCAAAGAAAAGTGAAAATGAGTGTAAATTGAGGTTATTTTCTCCACCTCTCCCTCACTACCTCACACTTGTTATCCAGTCACCCTCAGCTGTGATGGGGGTTTATTCTTTACCCCTTTCTGTGTCTGAGGTTCTGCACAGCCGTCACATGCAGGTGCCACCAGAAATGTAAGTAAGGAACACGAGATGGAATTACTTGGTGCAGAACTTTCCGACAGATTTTCTAATACAAAGCAGGAGAATAATAGCTTTGATGATCATTTGATGGTAAATGTCTCGAGACTTTGTGTTGTCTCCCACCACCGTGCTGCACTCCTGCTTCCAGAAGTACACAATACCATGGATCAATGAGCATTGATCGATGACCGGGATGTTAAACTGTGTAATAACAATGACAACAGCACTTAAGTGTGAACTCTTAATCATACATCACATATACATTATACCTTTGGTATACATTTGTAAAACCATTGTACCATCGTGTGGATTTAATGATAATCTTAACAAAAGAAATGTGATTCTTAATTTATCTTAACGCTGCAAGTGTAACAACTTTTTCTTCCACTTTTGCAGGAGAAAATGTCAAGTTTTGCCTAGTGAATTTCACTGTTCACACAGTTATATAAAAGTGTTAACTAATGATGCAAGACCAGTTAGCAGCTTACTGCACCGATTGGGATTTTAAATTTTCTTTTTTTTCTTTTTTTTTTAACGTTTTCCCAGTTCTCCTCTTTTTAAAGGTAATTGTAACAGTCTTACATGCCTCAAGCAAGACATTTCTGCCAATGAGAGTTCCTAAAATGATGAAAGATGAAACGAAAAAGCTGGTATTATTCTATATTTCTTTTTCATACTCAGCAAAACTGATGGAATGACTAAAATCTGATGATTAGTCAATTATTAGCCTATCTGCCTAGATTTTTATTTACCCCATGTTTCCCTGTGACACAAATCCTTTTTTACTACAGCTATAGCACTAGACCTTCACCTTAACCTTTTAACTGCTTGCGCGACCCTATGGTTTAGCACATTTTGAGTCACTATATTTCAATAAGTGGAGTACCTAACTTATCTGAATCTAACTGAGCCAGGATTGATGAAAATCAGTAAAGACATTTGGACTGTTTTTGATGAAAATATGAAAGATATGAATACTTTTTTTGGCATATCATAGTATAAGAAGCCTTCCTGAACATAATTATATTATTTGATACCACAAAAAAATTAAATTAGATATGTTTAGTTTAATTTAGTTTATTAGTTTATTTTGAGCTTATGCATTCTATGTACAGTGCTAATTACATACATATACATGTACATTTTTCAATACTGTTCATATACATCTCAATTATGTGTACACAGATATATATGGAAAGATTGCTAAAAAAAACACCATATGCACAAAATATACATAATTTACATGAGCAAGTCTGCATAGATGTATACACAGGGAATACACATATAGAATTAAACATAGTGAATACACGGAGAAAATATACATAGAAAATTATACATGAAGAATCTGCATATAAAATTATGCTTAGAGAAGTATATATGACTAATGGACGTATGGAATTTTACATATAAAAATAGACATGGAGAATCTGCATATAAAATTATACATAGCAAATTATACAAGGAGAGTATGCATATAGAAATACATAGAAAATATGCATGTGCATATACAGTGATCCCTCGCTATAACGCGGTTTACTTTTCACGGTTTCGCTACTTCACGAATTTGCATCATGCATTGTGTTCTACATTCTGATTGGCTAAACAGTCACTCCGCTTCTTCTCTACCTGTGCGTCAATAACGTTGCGGT
>JAPTGZ010000014.1:28868960-28879433 GCA_029814645.1 Fowleria isostigma | reverse complement strand
CGTTTCAATGTATAATAGAGTATTTAATTGTATAATAATTGTAAAAAAAATAAAGGTTTCTACTTCATGGATTTTGCTTATCACGGGTTCTTTCTGGAACGTAACCCCCGCGAAAAACAAGGGTTTACTGTACAGAGAGAATATACATAGAGAAGTGTCAATCACAAAATACACATGGGTAGAAACAATTTTATATATATATATATATATATACACACACACACACATTGGTTGCAAAACGTTGTATGTACACAACATACATAACACATTACTTTTTACTGCAGTTCCCACTAGTATACAACCCCTGAAGCCTGACGAGCCCAAAAGGGAATGAGAAGAAGCATAATTTATTTACTCCCACTCCCAGTTTCACGACTTACACATATATGGTTGCTTTTAAAGTTAAAGGAATTACCTGTGAACACACATTAATACATCTATGTACCAACACAAATACATTTTTCTTTTATTTTACTGTTATTGTTTTGTTTTCTTTTATTTCATTTAAGGTGAGGAACAATCACTCATTTTGTAAAAAAATTTTTTAAATATGTTCAACCAAATGGTTGATTTGTGGCTTTATGGTAAGAGTAGAAACATTAAGCCAGTATGAAATAATGGATTATTACCTCCACCAAGGAGGTTATGTTTTTACCGGCATTTGTTTTTTTGGTCTATTTATCTGTTTGTTAGCAACTTTATGCAAAAACTACTGGACGGATTTTCATGAAACTTTCAGGACATGACGGAAATGACACAAGAAACAGTCGATTAGATTTTGGGAGTGATCCAACATTTACTCCCGTCCAAATGCACTGAATCGGTTCGAATGTCTCTCCTCCATGTGTGGGCATGGGTATGCAAAAATTACAGGACAGATTTTGAGAAAATTCTAGGATTTTTTAAAAGGATTCTTTAACATTGAGAGATAGAACCATTTTCAGCATTTGTGCATAAAATTTTTTACATCAGGTTTTTCTTGGTGGGGTAGTTAAAGGATTAAGTTGCCTCATATGATTTAAGCATAATGTTAAACACAGGAAACAAATATTCCAGACAACATTCTGACTAAAACAATAAAGCACTTGCATCCAACTGCAGACACATTATCACAGTAGAACAGTTTCTTCTCTCACATATCTCACCACTCCCCTTAGGAACCAAACATTACAGCCAAAATATTGCTGCCGTTATGGGAACAAACACAACTGCCACATGACTCAATACAACATTGATTAGTCCTCATAGCTTTGGTTTATAAATGAGGCCTCTTTTTCTTTTACACATTTCATTCTGTGTTACCACCACAATGAATAAGCAACGATTCTGACTTAGGCACGTGAGCTGTGTTTGGATGATGAGGATGAGAGCAGAGAACCAGAAGCCATAATAGAAATGAAGGTCTGCAGAAATAGTAGATAATAATGAATATGAGCCGGTAAAGATGCATCTATCAGGTATATTTGGAAACATTTAACTTTGCCCTGAAATTTAAGTTGACTTTATATTGCCTTAATGTTTGGTTGAAGTGTGGTAAATATATTGGTAAATTATGAAGATTGTCAATCATTCTATACCGTTGAATGTGTTTTCTCTGAGTGAAAAAAGGCAAAAAAAGACAACATCACTGTGTGAAAATCAAAACTGTTGTCTGCTGTTGCAAAACTGATATTACTCAGTGTATTCAAGTTAATACAAAAAATTGATGCACTGACTATTTGTCTTGGACCGTTCTATCTTTATCAGCAAAAATACAATAATTTTGTGCTCCGTTACCACTCTAAACCCTATTTTGCACCTCCAAACAATTTTTTTTTTTAAATATATTTTGTCCTCATATATGCATGTGTAGAGGTCAAAAAGAATCCCATAGTAGATGATGCAGATACGAAATCACATACAGTACATCTCGGCTTGGGTATATTTAATAATGTATTAGCTGTACTGATTTTTTGTTTCATTGATAGTCAACTTTCAAGATACTCTTTAAAACATGTTTTTTTTTTTTTTTGCTGTGTCCTGTCAAATTCAGTCGAAACCAAGTGTGCAAAATATTGGGAATGTGTGCTTTTTCCCAGAGACAGACTGATCAAGGGATTCCACATGAAAGCTTCGATCCTATATTGATTTCACCTTTTTAAACTGCTTCTCTCCTGAGGGTGAGATTTAGATGGAGAGACACAGGTCAAAAAAGAATTTGCAAATTGACACATGGATTGTGTAAAACCGGATAGAGCTCATTATTAAAATGCCAGTCTTAATATTTTGTACACTCAGTGTTTATTAGTGAAGCTAATTTTAACTGTCTTCATGAGTACATCATATTAAAAGACACCCGCTCTCTTTTCCTTTTGGTGTAAGATACCGGTACAAAGTGGGGACATGTAACGCATCTGGTTGCTTTGAAAAAAAAGTTGATAAGGGTTGATAATGATATAGAGAACTACAGTGGGAACTGTCATCATTTGTTCTTTGTGTAGCACCTTCCAGTCTCACAAATCAAAACTCCAAACCAGAGGCTCTCGATTTGTCTCCAAGCATTTTGATCATTTTGCTTTATCAGTTTCAAAGACAATATTGCAAAAACGTGTCAGAGGAGCTAGGCAATTGTGACACTTGGGAGCGAAAACATGGAGCTTCGATGAAGGTGTTCATTGTTGTTCATTGTTGTAAGCACCAGACATGTCTGTTTGTGTTCTCATTCTGTGCTTTACTGGTGGTTTTTTCCAGCTGGTCCACTGCTTTATGTAGGTGAATGCAATTTGTAAATGTTGACTTCTGTCAGGTAACTTATTGTGTGCTTTTCCTAACTACTAAAAATGTGAAGAAAAATATGCATGAGTGAGATCCAGGAGTTCCAATGTAAAGAACCATAAATTAACTATCTAATTTAGTTATTCTTTTTATTCTACCACATTTTCCATTTCACATATAAAACTACATATTTCTGCGAATGGACAAAAAATGGCTGACCACTACAGCCCATCCTCATAATTTTATTATGACTGTCACTTATGCACAGCCATTTGCTGGGCAAATGTTCTATAATGCACTTAACCGTAATGCCTTCATTACAGGTTGATGTGTGAGTGAAGGAAATGGAGAAAGGAAATCTTGTTCAGAGATAGAAGAGATGCTCAGATGGAGATTCACAAGGTGATTTCAGTCTTTTCTTTAATTGTCAGGAATCAAAACGAGTGTGCGTCCATCCTCCTACAACCCCATACACCACCACATTGTATGTTTATGAGCACACTATAATGATAGATTCACAAGCTGCTCCCCTTGTACCACAGTGCCTCTGACCTTTGACCTTGAAATCTCCAGTCAGGTTTAATGATCCAATCCTCTCACACCCAGGAATATGTTACCGTGGAAACATAGCCTTTTCCCCCACTCATAATGCAGGAGAGTTCTCCATCCGTGTCTAATTCAGTCTCAAGCCAAGTCGGTGACCTCTGTGAGATGTTTGCAGTCTGATCAGTGTATCCACAGACATACTATTTATCTCCCTGAAGCTGATGGTAAGATTTCTCCAGGTTAAATACTGCAGTTGATATAATTGCCTGTGAATTGTGTAGAAATGTAAAATGATATTTTCCACAACCTGAGGGTGAACATTTGTATATATACAACGAACAATGAAATTACCTTAATAAAATAAAAATAAATTTACAGAGTAAAGTGCTAACATAAGTCTGTTACAGGTGGATAATAACTGTATATGTATTTGACAAACAACTCCTCTATCTACTATCTATTGTAAACTATATTAGCATTTGTGAGTCTTTGCTAAAAAAAAAACAACTTTTATCGTAGGTCCCATATATATTGTCTACGAACATGTTTTGTCATTTGGTGTAGTTGTTCATTTGTTTGATTCATGCGCTTGAGATAATTACGAGTTTTGTCATAACTATCAATGCTAATGTCCTCCTGCACATGGCTGTGTGGCTTTACATCTGCATATTACAGATTCTTATTACGTTCTTCATTAAAATATAAGCAATAAAAGTCATGGCAAACTAAATGTTAGTCAGATAAAGTTAACAGTGTATGGATTCTCCATGTCCAGCTATTGGGAAGGAGGGAGAAATGGTCCCTTTTAATCAATGTGAGTAATATTTGTGTCTGTGAGCTGGGGACCAGCCACATTATCATGTCAAGTTACAAATTAAAATGCCTGGCCGCTAACAGACTGGGGATATAAATGGGCCATCATGGCCATCTAAGTGTTCTAATGACATTTTTCGCCTGCCAGACAATTAATTCTATCAATCTGCATAACCTTTCCCAAAGCTCAGAAAACAATGGCATTTTTATGGCTTAAAATGAATGGAGTCCAACTGAAAAGTATGCTCAGGCAATCATTACATTATTTAACAAATGTATTTAATTGGATTTTGATGCCTGGGTGTCTGTTTCTGGAGCGCTGGGGCCAGAACGCCGACTCCAGCTCCGGCTAATTCAATAGGCTAAATGGAATCACTGGAAATACTCTGCAATCATCACTGCATTAGGACGCTTATTCCCATCATGTAAACATTGCTTTGAGCGCCTGCCATTTATCTTCTGGTCTCTCTGTCTCTGTTTCCCCTTTATTTCCACCACTTCTGAAGACATTCTTTCATCCTTCATTTAATGAAAGTTGAGGATGAGTTCCGTTTTGGACTCAAGTGAATTCACAAAAAGCAATTTACCAAAAAGCTAGCACTTCTAGACGCATGAACTGCTTAGCTCCTCACTTTTCATAAATTAGGGGTGGAAGGCTTCCATCAGACAGGGCCTCAAAGGAATTGCGAAGGTGCTAAGCATGTCTGCCTTTAACGGAGGTGAAAAACAGACTAATTCATTAAGCATTGATCACCCCAAATGACAGCAAAGTGCTTCGACATTTAGCGGGCAAATAACTGACAAATTGGCACACAATTTTTGTACATTTCCAACTCTTTAATGGGTAAAGTATAGAGCAAAAAGGCAATAAAAATGTTAGCAGACAACCCGATGAACCCACACCCAGCCCATTATGCTCACTACTCCTTATCGTTAAATGCCCTTAATGTCTTAAACTGTGGGCAAGGGCTGCCCTAATGATGCATTTTGGTGAGTGTTTCTTACTTTTTGATAAAAATTACATGTTTTATTTGATTCTTTTAAATGCAGTTTGTAATAGGAGCCCCCATTATGCAGTAGGAGAATGGACCCATTATGAAGGGTTAGGCTTAAAGTACCTGAGTATGTATTTGAGTAAAAGTGCTTAATCTTGGATGGCCTAATATCATTTCTATCAACACTTCACCCTGTTCCGGCCTGTGAGATGAATACTGATATGACCTCATTATTGTATTATCATTGGTTGGGAAGCATGGCTACCAGACACACACATACGTGCTTTTGGCTCTGGGCTTGCACAGTCAAATACACCATGCAAGGATATAAAAGCTATGAAATTTATGCAGCTCCCCGGCAATATATAATAACAATATTCACACACATAAATGTTCACAGACATGTAACTACTGATTCTGTATATATTTTATAATAGATTCCTTTGGTTCAGCTTCTGCTCAAGGACAATTAAAAGAGGTTAGGCCATGTCCGTTGGTGCAGGAATGTTGGCCGACGGCGCAGAAAGTGTGTGTTTGTGAGTGTGTGAGAGCCAGATGAGCACAGTGCTGACCTGATGCCTGGCCAGACTTTATTAATCAACTCAGGAAATGTGCGCAACCTCTCAAACCTGGCCTAAAGACTGTGCTTGCTGTCTTCCTGTGATGTCTGCTTCTCTGTCTTGATGCTCACTCCCTGTTTGTCGCCCCCCCCCCCCCTCCTTGTGCTGGTAGAGCATACCATACCAACCTGTCTCTGTCTCTCTCACATGCTCTGCTGATAAATTTTGCCTCTGAGAAGATCAGATAGCAGCTCGGGGATTTCAAAACAATACCTCTTCAAGCAGGGACTCTGAAAGGTGGTAATGATTTACGGCATTATACCTGTGGAGACTCAAGAACTCCTGTGTCTCCATGATTCATCTGTTTCATCTTCTCATTACATGGCCACAGATGGTTTGATGCCTGGTACCACTTCCTTTAAAAACAAATTTTTTGTTGTTTGTGGTATTTTGAGCTCGGTTGTGCTCATTTGCAGTATTTTGTGGTTGTTTGTGATGAAGTGTTTGTGGCTACCTGTGGCTATTTAACTGTGTTGTGCTTACTAGGCTGTCTTTGTGGTATTTTACAGTCCGTTGTGGTTATTTGTGTAATGCTGGCTGTATGTGGTAAAGCCCATGTTTACCATAAACCCTTGTTTCCTGTAACAATGAACTTTAACAGCTCCTAACCCCTTTTCTTCCTGTGTTTGGAATTTATTTACTTCATAAGTACACAAGTTTTCCCAGTAGATTTTCACTTTCTGCCGCAAAATTCATACAGGAGTTCTCAGCAGACTGTCATTCTTTCAAGCAGAAATCCCACAGAAATGTCTTAAAATTAATGACATTATCATTTTTTAATGGTTAAGCTCACAGATAATTATTTTGGCCCTCTCACTTATTGCTGCACCCTGGCCTCACCTTCTCTGACCGCCTTATATTTGCAGAGGAAAGCCACTGTAAGCCTTTGTAAAGCTGATGGAACAAGGGAGAAATTGTGTCGAAAAGTTACTTTGGACCTAAATGTAATAGCAGTTATCAGTGACTATTACTCTTTCTGAATATTGCTGACATGATTTGAAGAGCATGCTGTCAAAAGAGCATGTAGAATCAGATGTAGCTATGAAGTACATTTCACTTGGGGTTCTCAACATTCTTTACCAAATGATGCAAATAAAGCAGGGAGGAATGATTAATGTGATTGCATGAGTGATTGCAGGATTGATTGATGGTTGGCCTCCTTTAATAAAAAGTTTGTGACAAATAATGTATTTTTTTTCACAAGAAAAAGAGCAGAAGTACAGCAGAGTTGGGAGGAAAGTACCCAGACAAGTTGGTGCAATATTGACTGTGCCATCTGTGATGTGTGTGACTTCAAAGCTACAATTACTTTGAGCGGTTTTAAGACTGATACCTGCTCATGTAAAGAGGCAGCCTCTCACCTCCGGAGAGCTGCCTGCTAGACGAGAAATAATTCATTTTTAAGAAACTGAGGCAAGGGCAAATTCTGCCGAGCAGCTCTCTTCACATCCATCTTCAAAGAGAACCAAGTTCCTATATGAAACAATGGAATATTTGACTTCTTATTCATGTCATGGGGCTTTATGCCAGTGCAGGTCCTTTAATTCCTCTATTGTTACTGACGGGCCCTATTGGGAAGGCCTAAGAGGCTTTTTGGACCCCACTGGACACTCTTAAATACAGACCAATCAGAATGCACAATAACAAGTTGCACATTCATTCCAGAACTGCAGGGATTTTGGTATCGGGATGATCTCCGTCTTTAGAGAGACAATAAAAAGTCCGAAAGACATCCTGGGTGTTTTCACGAGAGGCCATTTTGTTCGCTGCAGCTGTTTCCTAGTGTCTCTTAAATGACAGCTTTGCTGCAGCCATTAACATGCATGCCACTGAAACAAGTATTATAGTTTAATTCCTACCATGAAAAGCTTCCAGAGGCATAAAAACGGAGCCACGATATGGTGGGGGGTGTACAGACAGACAAGCTCCAGAGGCCTCATTGCTTGTGTGTTGCGTTGACTTAATGGCAAATGGATGTCATTGGAATTTCGAGCGAGGCAGCAAGATCTTATCGCACAGATAAATGAATTAATATTTTACACTTCAGCTACATTTTTTTCTGCTACTAGAAGGCTAGAGTTGAGGGGGGAGTCAAGTAAATTAAGAAAAAAGAAAAGGGAATGAGAGAGAATAGGAGAGAAATAAGAGCTTGGGATGTGAACTCTCCTAATGTTATTCAGAGGCAGTGAGTCATGTAAAAGAAAAGCATCTTTTCTTGTACCAGTCAAGGACATTATCTTCTCCTGCTAGCAGTTATTAGCATTAGCATTTATATATTCAATGCAATTTTGAGGTCTGGTGATACTCTGAGGGGTCAGGAGAGAAAAACGAAATGAGGGAGGAAGGATAAAAAAGGTCTTTTCTCTGTGTGCAATTGGCGCTAACCAGGACAGAATAACCAATGAGGTAAGACACAAGGACATTTTCTGCTGGAATTCAATCTCTGATCAGAGCTTCAGTTTTCTCCATCAACAGGAGGAGGCCGCACCTTAGAACAAAGCACAGTTAATATAAAACATTTCCGCATCATCAAAGAAGCACTGGATTGATCTCTAAAAATTTTAAACTAGTGAGTGCTTGCATCCCATGCATTTGTTAAAAAAAGAACAAACATTTTTCATGTATTTAATGCATTTCATCAATAGTATATTGTACAAGAAGCAAGTTTAATCCATCCAAGATACATACTCATAACATTTGTGGGTCAAATTGCACTGAAGCAAATGGTTTGAATAATTGAAGATTGGGTGTTAAATTGTATTTTCTGAGAGCAAGGTGGGGGAGGTGTTCCACATAATATACACACGCACACACACACTAAACACACAAAATGGCTGGACATAGTCAGCTTAATGGGATAGCCCCCCAGCATTGGAAGGTCAAAGATCATGGGCTCAAGCACTCAGATGCTTTAAGGCAGTTAAATGCATCATCTGTTCCATTTAAAACAATAAAATCTGGTTCATATCGTGATCTTAATTGGGAAATCTGGCCCGTAATGACACTGATTATTATAAGATTCTTTTTTTCAGTAGATGCCGTCTTTGTTTCAATGCTTCACTGCGTGTTATAAATCCATAAAGCTTGTTTTTAGGTCTTCTACAATGCTATTCTCATGTGGTCGCTTTGCAAAAAATGCTTAACTTGTCAGTGAGAGCTGCATAAACCTTAAAAGCCACTTCCCACTCACCTGATAAATTATTATTATCCCCTTGGAAGCAACATGATTTAGATATATTATTGCATATACATTCTACGCTAAAGTTTTGTATTAATGCGCATATTGTGCATATACACCTGCATTTTTAGTCTGACATAATTCCTATTTAATTGACAGATAGAGAATGTTCCTTTGCGGTTGAACATGTCGTTTCTAACCATCATTATGTCGTGTAGTTTGTCTGACTTGAAAGACAATAGATACTTTCATTTCTCTAATAGCTCTGCATTTCATACACCTACATTATTTTGAAGGCAGATGGGATGTAATGCCCATCATTTTCACTGGCATTGTGCATTAAAGAAGAGAAAGAAATACAAGCTGTGAAAACAATATGGGCTTCTTCTGTAGACAAAAGAACTACAAAAAAAAGAAGGAAAAATCTTTGTGACCAGAACAGGTGCAGTTCTTCATTTTGCTATTGAGCATACTGAGATCGAAAGAGAATATGAAGCTGCAATCCATGAATCTTTTATCTACATTCATATTTTAATATAGCATTATACACCACCTATTTGAAATATCATCTTTACATAAATTCATCCCTTAGTATGTCCACAAAAGTCATCTAATCTTAGATATAATGAGCCTCTTTATTCTCATCATCTTTGTGTTTGTTCCTTGAGTAATTTGAGGCCCTAAGTGTCACAATAGCCCCCCCTCCTCACACACACACACCCACAGCCCACCTTGTCCTAGACAGTCATTGTGCAGTTGTATTAAGTGGTAGGGGGCAGAAGAGGAGGGGATGGGGCACAGTAAGGGGGGCACATTCTCTTCTAAGGCTGACTTTGAGATTGTTATTATCATTTTCAAAGCATCAAAGCTTTCTCTCTCGCTTTCTCTCACTCTCTCTCCATCCAAGCTTAAAGAGATGAAAGTTTGCCTTTGTTCCATCCCCTGCTACATTACCTCTATGCATTAGGCCTCCTCTTTATCCGTGAAATTACCTTTTAGCTTTCTCATTCAGCGCAGGCAGTCTGCATGCGACGAGATGGCTCGCACTTTTTCACCACATCATATCCCCCCTGCACACCTCTCTCTCTACTAAAAAGATTGTTGCATTTGCAGTTTGATTTTGTCTACACCTCTTTCTCCCCATTTCACTGTACTTCTCCCTCTCTGGCTGTCTCTCTCTCTCTCTCCACTTCATATAAGGTCCATCTGTCCCTTCATTATATGGTTAGTGTTGTTCTTTGATCGTTGTATCTCCAAAGCAAACACAGGGGTTTGTGTTGTTCCCCCCATCACGCAGATGGCTCAGAGATGATGGTTGAGATGCTTCTGTTCTCGCTGCTGTTCAGAGAGCCACTTTCCCGGCCTCTTAAAACACTCTTTGAAGCTGACAGGAAGCACTCTAAGAGAGAAAAGTTCCCTTATCGTCATGCACCCCCCCCCCATTTGGTTATGAATGTTTTTTGTTTTTTTTTATCTTTGATTAGGATGACATGACATATCTATCTATCTATCTATCTATCTATCTATCTATCTATCTATCTATCTATCTATCTATCTATCTATCTGT
>JAPTGZ010000014.1:28837612-28848287 GCA_029814645.1 Fowleria isostigma | reverse complement strand
CTGCTTTTTATTGTTGATGCTTTGTTGAGTAAACTACCTCCTTATGTCTGCAGTCTCATACACTATCACTCTAATACTACAGCACTAGATCGACTGCTCAAAATCTTTTGAATGACACCAGAATGAATATAGAATTGCTTTCCCTAATTTGCATCTTGTGCATGGAATGAACTGCAAAACATAATTTCACACAAAGTGATCATTAAATACCTGTAAAGAAACATGTTGATGTTTTGCATTACCTCTGTAGGGTGGTGTGAGTGTGGTTTATTGGTCTCTTTCTTAATTTTTTTTTTTATTCTTCATTTTACCATATTTTTATGTTGTTTTTATGTAATTGTTTTTGATATGAAAGTATTACTGCTGCCATTTTGGCCAGGACGCCCTGGAATGGAAATATACTAAGTAAAGGCTATGTAAAATGATTGCTTTATATGGAAATGGAGTTTGAATGAAGAGACTTGCCAAATCTGGATCTAGATCTCCACTTTGTTCTGTGGATGATTATGGAAAACATTCATATTAGTATCTACAAAACTCTGCATAACCAGTATCAAATTAAAGACATACTCCAGCCTTAATAAAGTCGTTCTTTTTTAGTGGGTTGTACACAGTTGTCACTTGTCCTGGAAAACCTCAAAAATGATTGACTGATTTTCCAGTCATGGAAACATATAGAAAAGGAGGAAAAAAAAGTCAAATGTCCTGGAAACAGTTAAGTTATCCTGGAAAATTATTTATCCTTCCCCTACCATGTGACCTTGTGTGCCTAAACTGCGATGAAACAAAGGAAATTGTTTTTTAGTGATTTATTAAAAATATACAATAGGTATTTATAGTGGAAGTGCAGGAGAGAGAGTAAAGAAGAAGAGAAAGTTGAATTGTAAATTGTCCAGGTGAACATTGTAACTCCAGTTTGCCATGCTAATGAAGTGCTTCGCTATCATCTGTGGGTGTGTTTGCATTATCCTAGGATGCATTTGTCATAATTAAACTAAATTAAATAAAACTATATTCATAGACTGAAGTCCGACGCATTACACATGGAGATCCACAGACCAGTGTGTGCTGTGTGAATGAATGTAAGTTGGGGGGGGGTGGGGGGAGCTGTGGGTAGATGAATCAAATGGGGAACGGGGATTGATATGTTGGAACCAGGGGGATAATTGGTGGGAGCGGGGGAAGAGTTCTCCATAAGTATTGCGACATGCCTCTCTCTCTCTCTCTTCTCTCTCTCTCTCTCTCTCTCTCTCTCTCTCTCTCTCTCTCTCTCTCTCTCTCTCTCCCTCTGAGGTGCTCAAGCCTTACAGATGGCCCCAACGCAATACGTGTAATGACAAAACTCCTGGTAACTTTGCATTTCCTTGCATCTGGATCATTCTAGTGGACTGTTACCATTAGTGCTGGCTATGTTTCCAGTGTACTGTCTCCAATACGCATGCCATTGATGATCACACTTGCAAAATCCTCATTTAAATAGGATGATCTCCAACATATTTGCACCTGTGGTCACTAGCACATACAGTCTTGATAAATCACACACAAACCGCGGTTCAACCCCTCACGCAAAATTCTAGATTGCACACACAAATTACTACATGCAAAAATGGGATCTTAGTAAATCTGGCCCTAAATGTTTGAGTAATAAACGTAGAAACAATCTGGGTAGATGTAAGTTACAAAAGAAACTAGAAAAAGCATACTTCAGAATGAGGGGGACAGAGTATGACATTAGTGTATGACAGGATAACTTATCTATGTAATAGCTGAAAATGTCCTGGAAAAGTCCTGAAAATAATTTCAGGAAAAGAGTAGGAACCCTGTTGTATTTTCTGCTTGTTTGTTAGTACCTGGGTCAAAGAAGACAATGGCTTTGAGTGCTGCATACTCGTTTTCATCTATTTGGATATCTTGGAAGGGTTGGACCAGCTCGTCCAGCACTCGATTGGCAACTCGACAGATTTCCGGTTCGGGGCTGTTCCTGTGGATCACACAGCCGTTACCTGTAGAAACACAAAGTATCGGTCAGAGGCTGAGGTGAAGTGAGTTTATAGGGAAAGAGATGGAAAGGAGAGAGTGGTGTGTACTTGTATGGAAGGGCGAACACAACTATTTATGTTGGCTATTGTACTTTTAGCCTTGAGAGGTTGAGTTGAATCTTTGAATTTTGTTTGGACTGTTGAAGGATGTCAGTCAGGATTATAATACAGGGTGTTGGCAAGGCCCTTTAGAGTAATGAAAAATCTGAGTGTGTTTGCAACTGTCAGATCTGTATGATGTTAGAACATGTCTGAGTAATGAGTAATACCTTTTACAAGAGAAACTTTTGAAGTCACAGAGAAACAGAAACCTTGAGTTAATCATTCCCAGCTAGCACAACATTAGATCAGTCTTCACCCTTCAGTGCTGAACCATCTGATTGCACCACATATAAATAAGATGCCATTGAAATCCCTATGTTCATACCTAAAAGCAGGAAGTCCTTGAATGGCATTGACCTTTTGGCAACCCCGAGCAAAAGGTGTTCACCTGCATGAGCCCTGAGCAAGCTGACCTGGACACAAATACATACAATTTAATACAAACAAAAACCACACACAATAAAATAATACATTACTATTTTCATTACCAGTTTACGCATACAAGGAGAGAAAGATTCAGAGAAAACACCGCTAAAGATTCAGATTTCAGATTTATTGTCATTTAGTAAAAACATCACAGATGCTGTCACAGAACGAGACGTCAAAATGCACAGCATAAAATAAAAACACAGAATAAATTTTAAAAACACTGACTAATATATATTTAAAAAACACAAATAAAACAGTAAAGCTAATAAAATAGCGGAATATTCTACTGGGTGAATCACTATTGCACATTCTATCTATATTGCACCTCCTTGTACTTCTCCCATCAGTTTTTGTTCATTAGTTTTATGACGGTTGGATAAATTAATATTAAATACCATTTTCTTATCTTTGTGGTGACTTCCAACTGATTTTCTCTACATTTACTCTTTTAGAAGTGATTTATCATCATGTATTATAATATTACCCTCTGAATGTTGCATTTTTCTGTAAATCATATTTTCCTGTATTTAATTTGTTAATCATGTACACGTTCATAAAACATTACAATAAGGTAAAAAGTTATCACATAAAAACAGAAAAAACTGAATGATATATCATTACTTGAACATTTTATCTGTATTATTTCAATGTATTGATTGGATTAGTGTCAAAAAGTTATTAAATATTTTAGATCAGTAGATGCTTTTGGTTGCTAGCAGCTGTTTAGTTCTTTGAAGGATAGTTGTAGAAGTATTCAGATCCTTCATCAAGAATATATCACTGTAAAATTCATCACTGACAGTAAATGTTCTTTGTGAAAATATTAGTATTAGCAGAAAAATGTCAAGTGATGAAGTTCAAGTACTGGATTTGTATTTAAGTGTAGCATATGACTTGATTAAATAATAGTGGAAGATTAGACCAGCAATGTACTGCTGTTGGTGCTGGAGGAGGAACCAGTCTGAACCACTTTATGTCCAGTTTTGTAAACAGGGACACCAGATAAGTCTGAGGACTCAATACGTGATTCATGGGAGACGAAAGAAGAATATCACAGTTTTGACTACCGGTAATGTGCTTGGAATTTTTTAGGTTTTAGTTTAATCTTTCACTTTTGGTGAGAAACTCGATGAATAAAACATTTATTAGCATGTAATTGTGAGAAATTTACAGCAAGATTTTTAGGGCAATCTGAAATGTAACCATGACTACACACTGTTTTTGGTCAGATGTTAGAGGCCATAAAGGTCGGAAACCATTGGTTATACTTTAACTGTCTGTGGTAACTTCATTCATTCATTCATTCATTTTCTGGACCTGCTTTATCCTCACTAGGGTCGTGGGAGTCTCTTGGAGCCTATCCCAACTACTTAAGGGCGAAGGTAAGGGCATTTGCCAGTTCATTGCAGGGTTGACACATAGAGACAAACAATCCCTCTCACATTCACACCTATGGACAATTTAGATGAACCTATTAACCTATCAGTGTATGTCTTTGGTGGGAGAAAACTGGAGTACTCAGATAGAACCCACACAGACACAGGGAGAACATGCAAACTCCACACAGAAAGGTCCCACCCATCAATTGGAATTGAACCCAGGACCTTCTTGCTGTGAGGCATGAATACTATCCACTGCACCACCATGTCGCCCATCTGTTGTAACTTAAAACTCTAAATTTGCATTGAAATAGTTGTTGAAGTTGTCCTACTCAATCTTAAAAAAAAAAAAAAAAATTGGCATAGAACCAGATACCACACTTATTTAATTTTCTTCTATGGAACTGCTTTGATTGTTATGGCCTGATTTGTTGCAATTAGGTTTATGCTGCTATCTTGGCCAGATCATTGTTGGAAAAGAGATGTTTAATCTCACTGAGGATTTTACCTAGTTAAATAGTGTAAGCTTTTATATCTAAAAGCTGTACATTATCTAATACATAAAATCAGTAATCTATCTCAAATTTCCGCCTACAGCAATTGAGTAAAGTATGTAGTCATTTTCTGCTGCTTTAAATACTCTATCACCTCTGACTGTGTTATAGATTAAATGCTTTGACAGAACAGGCCCTGCAGCAGCAGATACACTCACCCACACAAGCTAAACATTACCAATATAGAAAAAAGAACACTTTAGAAGTGAATGCCAAAGCATATACATTTGAGAACTTGGTTAGAAAGCAAATCTGAAAATCAACATATGGAAATATAGCACTCTGTTACCTGGTCATCCAATGGCAACTCTCCAAAAGCAGGAATATATTTGGCCCATTCCACCAACACCAATAACTGTTGCCTCATAGAGTCACATACATCCCCTGCAGTTGCTGACTTCTGCTCTGATACGTCTGTTATTCCTACTGGAGCAGTGATCTGAAAGAAAAAAAAAAAAAAATTGCTGGGTTATGATCTGTCCTTGTGTGTCTGCAGTTTAATGATGAATATAATGTATTGCCTGACTGATGTAATATCTATTCACATACTGTACTGTAAAAGCCTAAGGACACCTTTAGCTTGGTGGTTTTTCAGGGTTGAAATTAGCACATATATTCATTTTTTGGTCTGTCCTCTAAATACAAGAAAATATGTGAAATATGTGCACAGCCTTAAATGAGACAAAAAAATTGAACTAAATGGGTTCTATAGGTTAAAGTTGCTATTTAGTGTGACCCGTGATCCCATGACAAGAGGCAGCACAAACAGTTCCAAACATCTGACATGTGATGAATGAAACCTGGTACAAAACATCAGAAAATTAATGCAATACATCCTGATTGTGGTTATTTGACCTTTACTAAACCAACAAACCTAATGTTGGCCAAGGACTTTTGCACAATAGTGTATGCAGTCACGGAAAAAATTATTAGACCATCAAAGGTCATCAAAAACAATGGTTATGCAATCACGTATTAACTCCTGTGTGTATCATCTAACTAAAACAGACAGAAAAGAAAACATGGAATGTCTAAAAACACTGTTTTTGACAGTACAATGCCATAGATATTGATGCAAAAACTTATGTGATTTTGGTTATTATCAAGAAAACCATGAAAAATGGATAGATATCAGCTCTTAAATTAAACTCTTATGAGCTATTTTTGTTGTTATTATTTTATTTGTACCTCTAGTTGTACCAGGCATTAAACTGAACACGAAACTGAAGAAAACGTAGGGCGGTCTAATAGTTTTTTCCACGATTATATATGTATGAACACACGAATAGTAGAATTGATCTATCATTGCACACCTGTTGGGACAGTGATTCCGCTTGGGCCAAAATAGTGATGGGTGGCAGGTCTTGGGAGTCCTGGATAGTTCTTCGGGAGCTGATCCGATCTCTTTCATTCTGTACAGCTAAAATATAACAAGAAAACGAAACACTTCACAAGAAGCCCCCCTGATAATATTCCACTGTTACCTATAGTTTGTTGTATTTGAGAATTGGTAAAAGGAGTAATATTTTGTTTTTTCAAAACAGAATTGTGCATTTTAAAACATTTCCCTGTGGTTTACATGAACTGTAAATGCTATACTTGGGTCTGAATTCTTCATTAATTCAACTCCACAGGTCCATCTTTAACCTTGTTTCTGAGTAATGACACGAGAGAGGTAATTTTGAGTGCTGGCCTTTTAAATGCAAATGAGCTACTTCACAACCCACCCCCTCCAGGGTGTTGTCTTGTGTTCGTTAAATACACCAAACAACTCAACATTCTGGGTAATCAGCTTGAAGTTTGGACATATTTTCAGTATGGACTCCAACCGCTGCTGCTGACAATTATAGGGTACTCGGAGAAATGTTCATTGGAAGTCTTGACCTTATATGTACAAATGTCACAATGTAACTAGTTATAGATGTAACAAATTAAGAAGGAATTAAAAGGGGTTGTAGAAATCCACTCAGTTATTGCCAGACTAAATATTAAGATACGTCTGCAGCACCTGGAGGGTTCACATTCAAACTTTATGAACTACTGGTGTCCAAATACACAAATAAATGTACCAAAGACTAATAAAAGTGGGTTTAGCAAAACATGACTCCTTTAAAGAATGTGATGTGTTGAGGGAAGGGTAGGAAAACTACTGAACATAAATGATGACACTAGATACCAGGGCAGTTAATATGTAGGAAAATAGTCATACAGCCTGGCATCAGCAAGATGAGTCAAACGTTAACTAGTTGCAATCCAGAACAACACGTTTAAATAACACATGATTAGGTGTCATAAAACTGTGTGCCAAGGTTATACCCCTCATAAATACAAACACACACACACACACACACACACACACACACACACACACACACACACACACACACACACTAACTAATCATCTGTTTTATGGCTGCCGTTTTCAACCATCTTGAGGCAGCTGACGGACTCTCTGACAACACCCTTTCCACAAAGACCTCTACGAAGACTTCTTTGGAAAATGTAAAATATGAAAACATGATGATGCATCAAATCTGCAAATGTAACAGCCTTTGTCCACATGCAATGTCCTACTAAGAGAATAACTGTACCATTACCATTATATCTGCATAGACAGTGTTTCAGTTTCACTTTAAACTGTACTGTATGTGAAAAAGGTTTCTCTACCTTCTTTTTTCATGCCAGCCCTGAAGCATTTGTTGAGTCTGCAGAAACGACACTGGTTCCTCTTATCTTTATCCACAATGCACTGCCTGTTGAACCTGCATGTGAACATACAGTGGCACTATATAGCTTTACATGATGACACATTGTACATAATGTAACACAGGATGATGGTTGGACTGTTTGGTAGTTGTTGCATTTACTGATAAAATGCAGTGTATTTAACATTTTGGCCTTTTTCTATATACACTGTACAGTATATGAATATACTATATAAATATACAGTAGGTGTGATGTGTGCTTTGGTGTGGTTTTATGTATGCATACATACCTGCATGTGTAGATGTGACTCTTGCGTATGGAGCGTCTAAAGAACCCTTTACAACCGTCGCAGCTGGAAGCTCCATAGTGTTTCCCTGTGGCTTTGTCTCCACAGATGGCACAGTTACTATTCACCCCATCAGGGCAACGTAGGCCTGGCTCTGTTGGCATACTGTCTGAAATGCACAAAATCACATATATCCAAAGGTCTAATAAATCTGCATGCGAAATTAGCTGTTGTTATTGGGTGCAAAAAGTTGGTGCTATTTTACTGAAATATATAAGACATACAGTGATAAATAGACCATCAGTGCATGAAGGGCGTAGTCTAAAGCATTAGCAGTGTATTACATATAATCTGAAGAGTAACTGCATTTTAATATATGATTTTTTAGCTCTTAAGTAAAAGCCTGAAATATCTGGCATTCTACCAGTCAAATAGAATCAGCAGCTTTAGATAGAATAGTACATTATTTACATCTGTACACAGGTGTGGTAGTTCTGTCATCAGATACATTTAGCATTAATGGAAGCATCTCTGTTTCCTCTGGCACGTCCTTTTTGTCACCAGCAGAAAGAAGATCATGATAATGTTCGCCATTATTATCCTCAGTAACAGCAGTGTTGCCATCCCAATAATGAGAACCACAGTCATTATTTCTGCCTGTGTGATTCTTATTTTGAACATCCCAATGAACAACTTGGTGATAAAGAACAAAGTTAAAGATGCTCTGACAGACACAGATACATTCACATCTTTTTCTTTGTGTGTGTGTGTGTGTGTGTGTGTGTGTGTGTGTGTGTGTGTGTGTGTGTGTGTGTCTTAGTTCCACAGCAAGAAAGCATGAGTCAGTGTTCCACCTTTCTGTACACATGCTGAGTTAACATGTGCCACTAAGATGTGTGCATTCTCTTCAATAAAATTTCTTTATGATCCATTCTTGCAAATTCCTGTAAACACGTTTAACATTTCAATTTTAAGATTTTACAACCTTAACAGGCCATAAGTGAGCAGAATTTCCCACAGTCACCATGAACACAAATGTGGATATGCTCATTATCAGCCAACAAGTGTAGTTCCTCACTCAGCTTGATTTACTCATTATAATGCCATATTACTTGTGAACTAAACTCTTTTCTTGTCTTAAAAAAACAAGTTATTGACTTCAGCTTCCTTTCATCAAATAAAATGTGTGTTCTGATTGTGCAAACTAATCTGTCTCTTCTCAGTATTAGGCATGTTATCACAAAAAACGAGAGACACATGTATTGGTACAGAAAGCTGCTTTTGTCTGTTTAAGTATTTTTCTTGTACCTTTCTCCAGAAAAAAACATCTCAATTAGGAGATGATGAATTTGCTTAAAAGACTCTTTTCATTGCTTGGCGCTGCACTAATTTAATATTCTGCAGAGACAAAGTAGAAGGTAGCTATTAAAAAAAAAATTCATATTTTGGTCAAGAGAGTAACGTCCTTAACTGTCTGTGTCTCCTAGTGTGTCCTCATCCATTCTCCTTGAACTTACCTCCTCCTCCATAGAGCACTTCTGCATTCTCAAAGCCCAGTGTGTTGTATGAGGGATCCAGGCCTTCGCAGTAGTTTGCTACTTCCATATCTAACAGAGATTTACTCTGAGATGCAGGAGGATACTTCATTCCTGTTTCCCTCTGGCCTCCCTCACTTTTTTCTATTTTCTTCAGTTCTTCTCCTTTGTATTTGTATTCCCTTTATATTTTCTCTCCTTCTTTTTCTCTGTTACTGTTAGTGTCTGCTTAATCTAATTCTTACCGACATACAAAAGGAGATCCCTGGTATAAAATATCTATAATCCCATCTGATTGGGCCAAGAGCAAGAAAAGGGGAGGAGCTGTTACAAACACTTCTCACCTTATTGCACATCACTTATCTGTCCTTTTCCCTCACACTTATCACTAGGATGGTAGATAGAGGTGAAGGAGATCTTTACCTCTACTTGAGGTCTCTCTTTCTCTGTGTGTTTATGTCACATTTCATTGGATTTTGGATTACAGCTTGTACCTTCTGTGTTAACAGACAATTCCATGTGCATGTATGATTCAAGGTGTATCCCTAAATGCATGGAGAAAGTCAAAGAGTGTGGTCATGTGAATGTGTGCATGTCCTTCCCAGGCTTCCTAATCTAATCAATAAAGGAGTAATAGCACCACTGCCTCAGCAGATATAATCTATAAAGACACAAAGCCAAGTGGAAAACACTGATAACTTCCCTTAACTCGTCCACAAACACACTCCTCAGAATTACATTCAACCTTTTCTATCCATAAATCTTTATCCTATTTCTAAATTACCTGTCCATGCACTGGAATATGTCTAATATCAGCATTTGTATTTTTTTTTGTTTGTTTAGTTGTTGAATTTATTAAACCATCACACAATTTGAAACACATAACCTGGATTTTTTGTATTTATTTAATACAAAAAAAATCAAACCAAGAGAGTTTATGCAAGTAAATGTTTAACTATAAGATTAGCTTGCTCATCTTATTTTCCTATATTCACATATATATATATTCATGTATTTTTCCATTAAGATAAGTGAGACACTTTCTGTGTCAATATAGTACAAATACTGATATATCACAAAACACTGCAATTTTACATTTTACAAAACTTCTTGCGTGAAATGTTAATTAAAATGTGAATTGATATGACCAAAAGGATACTAAGATGGAAAAATCAAAGATACAAGTGGAAACATTGTGAGTGATTTCCTTCTTTTTATGATAGCAGTGCTGTAAACACCCTAATTTACAACAAGAAACCAGTTAAAATGTCCCAGCCCAGCAATAGTGTCATTGCACTAAATCTTATTGTGTAGCTTAAAGGTAATCAATTTGGCCCATTGTGTTGGAGAAGGCTGTAAATGATAAGAGGCAGTATCACAGGAGGTTTGAGTCCCTGTATCAGTAATGCCAGGGCCAATCAGAGAAGCACCAGTATTATGAGCAGACAAGTAGGGTGATATACTGTAACTGAAGGTACATTGCATCAGACTGTATATTAACTCTGATTACCTGCCTGACATACAATGAAAATGCGATCAGTGTCTGGTTACAGTAATGACAGATGTATGTTTGAATGTGTGATGAAGAGAAAAAAAGTGGTAGAGAGACAGATGGGGGGGGGGGGGGGGGGGTAAAAAAGATTAT
>JAPTGZ010000014.1:28798793-28815410 GCA_029814645.1 Fowleria isostigma | reverse complement strand
TTTTAGTCACGTGATACACACAGGAGTTAGTACTTGATTGCATAACCATTGTTTTTGATGACTTTTGATGGTCTAATTTTTTTTTTTCTGTGACTGTACATGCAATAGAAATTCACAAATTGCCCTTTTTTCCCCTCTTTCTTTCTATGAACAATATTGACACCCCTTTGTTTTTGTCTTTTCTTCAAAAAAAAAAAAAAAAAAAAAAACCCAACAAAAAACAGTGTACTTTGTATACATGATGTCCTGTAAAAATTTGAATTCAAAAACAACTGAAGTCATCACAGCTTCAACACATTATAGAAACATTAAGAGTCTGTATTTCTCATACTGAAATCAGAACCTCACGGTAAACTAAGCAAAGGCCATGGATCATTTCACTTGTTTTGGATCCTCAAACACCTGATGATAAAGGAGGTGGATACAGGAAAAGAAGAGGAGGAGGACAGATAAGGAGAGATACTACCTGATGAGATTCATGCAGTTTTAGTTCTATTTGACCCTGTCCTGATACTGAGCAGATGGGCAAAGAGTGTATCTAAATCTGAGTTTATCACAGCCTCTATGATGTGGACCTCCACAGAGGTAAACACATACATAATTTACTCTATACTGCTGTACTCTCCAGACAAGTACTGTTTATAAAATCTCCAGAGATGGGATGCCCAGGAAGGAATAAATGGAATTTCTTTGTGTACAGACTGTTTAGTGACATGGGTTTATATTAGTAAAAATATGAAAATTATGTTACTGTAGTGTGTGTTTATCAGTTGCATATTGTCTTTGTAATTCAGTTTATTTTATTTTACTACACTAAAGGACTAAAACTTCAACATGTGTATGCATGTTGTGTCTCAACACTATTAATCATGCCAAGAGACTGTTCTAGAGGAAAATTACTGCTAGTATTTTTAATGTTCAATGGTTAATCTCACCAGTATGTAGTGACTATTGAGGAGTATTTGTGTGTTTTTTTATTTTATTTTTTTTTTTTATTTGGAAAAATACTTTACAATAGAGTAAACTACAAAAAACAAAAATAATGTCAAGCATGACATTAAACATCAACACATTCTATATAAGTTCAGTTTAAAAAAACAAAACTAAAAAAAACTCTTCTTAAAATAAGGCTTCCATTTTTTTGGGTTATATTTTGTTAAATAACATACATTAGCTCAAAAAGATGTCACATTTTCCCCTTAAGTATTTGTATATTTTGTGTGACATGTGAAGGTATAGCTTCTTTTAGGTTTAAGACTATATGTGGCTTTGAGTGTAGTTTTGTTTTATCATGGATGCTTGAAGCTTCTGAAGTTCATTTGAAGATGAGGGTACCCATATGAATGCTTACATATAATTTTGGGAAACAGCATTATTCTCATGTGTCTTAACACTATAACATCATTATTCATTCATTCACTCAGTCATATCATTCAGTTTAAAGCTCAAAAACACACACTTCTCTTAAACACTGATACTGTTTTAGAAAGGTGGCTGTCAGTCAGTGGCTATGTGGCAATCGTAGATCTTATATGAGCATGACATATTGTGGTTTACTTGCAAGCCCTGTAACCATCAGAACAGATAAGTCCTATGACGCAAGGTTTGCTCCCATACAAAATGTAGTTGAGTTTGATGCATTTACTGCAGTAGGACTTACCTTCTTGATGAGAGCTGAGTTGCCACTTGGATGGTCTCAAATGTGCACATTACTATTATGAATGGAATGATAACCTGGAAGGTCAAATGAGAAAAAAATATAAGATTTTTTTTGTCCTGAAAAAACTAAATAGAATTGGTTGAGAATACTGCCACATTAAGAAGTTCTCTGGTAGAAAACATAAGTAGTGTAGTAATTCATTAGATACAAATAGGAAAACTGTAAGTGATCATAAAGAGGATCCGAGGTGTAAACATATAAGGTTGTGAAAAGGTTACTGCTGCAGAGAAGAAACACACAATGTATAGACATTTTCTCACAGAGATTTATATAGAGATTATGATATGTTACACTCAGCGAAACTACTTCTCTTTCTGAAGAACACGTTTTAGACGTCATCGAAAGCAAGATAAGTAAAGTGTGTTTAAAATATGGTACCTTCCACATCATCAGCCCACCCATGATGAAGGGGTTAAAAACAGTGAGGAAACAATACACAGACGCTGGGTCAAAACTAGACGAGAGAGAGAGAAAGACAGAAGCATATTGTGTGTCGTGCAACATAAAGTTCACAGAGTAAAACTTTAGGACGATCACAGACTCGCTGGGCTACAAAATGCAAATCATAGCAATGGTTGACGATAAGTCTAACTTTATTTTCCCAGATCTCGCACACACTCACACACATTTCCTTCCTGTTTACAAATGAAGCATAGCTAATGGTGACAGACAGTCTCAACAATTTTACCTCTAATTAACTATGCACAATCCTACAGACCAAACTTTCTGTCATTTACCATAAACGCACACACATATGTAAATAATATTCTTAAACGTACACTCACCTGTTAATGGAAGCTATGTTTCCTGTGCCAAAGAAAGCTGTGATAATAAAAAATACCTGATGGAATTATTTTAAGGACAGATTTAGAGCAATTTCAAAAATGTTACCTTCAAACTAACACACTGTAAAACACAGGAAGGGAAATTTACAAGGATACAAAAAAATAAGATCTTCTGATATCGTCCAACTTCAGCTGCCGGATTTTGGTGATGTCTATGTTTGCAGAGAAATCAATTGTAGAGAGCTAGAGAGAAACACAGTCATTTATATACATACATGTACAAGATCTGTCAATATATGTAATACAGATTTTTATGTGATCATGCCTCTCAAAAATAGGGTTTCCTTTTTTATTAAAATTTTTTCTCTAACCACATTGAAATGTGTAAGTATCATTATATTTATACAGTCTTGGAAAAAATTATTAGACCATCAAGTCATCAAAAACTATGCAATCAAGTACCAACTCCTATGTGTATCATGTGACTAAAACAGACAGAAAAAAAGGCATGGAATGCCTAAAAGCACTGTTTTTGTCAGTACAATGCTATTGATGTAAGAACTTATGTGATTTTGGTTATTATCAAGAAAACCATGGAAAATGGATAGAAATCACCACTGAAATTAAAGCTATTTTTGTTGTTATGATTATATTTGTCCAAACAAATATATCTTTAGTTGTACCAGGCACTAAAATAAATACGAAATTGAAGAAAACATAGGGTGGTCTAATAATTTTTTTCTGCGACTATATATAAAGTAGTTATCGTTTAAACAAACCAGATATAAACACCAACAAATGCATAAACGTACTTATATAAATACTGACATTTGCATTTCAAGTACTTTGAACTAGTACTACTCTGCTACACTACCTTTACTACTCTGCTTTAATCATCATCATTACTGTTATTATTATTACTGTTACCTCGATTATTACTATTATATTATTTTATTAACTCAAATAAATTAGTTAATTGAAAGTAGTAATATAATATTAATATTATATTATAAAGCTTCTGGGCTTCAGGAGTGGTATACTAGTAGGGACTCCTGCTGTAGAATGGTACATTATACATACTGTGTACACACAATATTCTGCAATTTAATTGCTATATTTATGTACATTTACAATGGACACTTCTCTGTGTATGTTCCTTGTGTATTTTTTTTACATATAGAGTTTCTGTGTATTTCTACATGAATAATCTTCTCGTATAATTCACTATGTATAGTTTTATATGCAAGATCTACAAGTCTGCTTGTTGTTTTTGTGTGCGCATTCTTTCTATGTATGTCTGTGTACACAGGTATGAGATGTACATGAACAGTATTGATTGTTGTACATATATATGAAATATCCACTGTACATAGAGTGCATGAACTCGAACTAAACTAAACTAAACTAAACTACTTTATGTTACTGTTCTGCTAAGTCTCCCAAAGACAGGAAACATTAACTATGCTTTTCTCACCTCTTGCCTGCTAGAGACACCCTGAGCGAGCATTGCTTCCTGTTCAATGTTGATCCACACAAACATCAACCAGGATAACACAGAAGGGAACAAAGCCTCTGACCTGAGAGAAGCAAGCACAAAGCTTAGCAAAAGGATGCTATTATAGTTCAGGTTGTTTTATGTGTTTGTAAAATCAGGCCTTACCCAGTGCTAAGCAATAAGTATGTGGCTGTGAGGGAGAGGAATATACTGAGCAGTCGATGGAAAAGACGAGTTGAGCTCAAGAGTGGAACCACAATAGAGGACGCTGATGGTTTGAAAAATACAAAGATTTTTAAAGCTAGAAGCACATATGGTGATCAAATATATTTAACAGTAAATTTGTTGTAATAAAGAAAGAAAATGAGGTGAGATACGGACAAAACCAAATGCACTTCATTTATATTTGAACCTAAAAATAACTTACATACGAGGGCATCCAATCACCTTAATAATTCACATACTGTAATAACTTTTTGATATGTTGAAGTGTTTAATTTAGATGAATTGCAAATGGCTCATGCCAGCCAACACACACCCACCCACCTAATGTGGTCCAGCTGATGATCTGGTTAAGAAGTGGTAAACCCTGTTTCTGCTGCAGGCTGGAGTGTGTGAGGGAGGGCACGCATGAACACACTGCCACATGGATCATCTGCGGAGTTGAAGCACAATAATGCAATTTTAGGAAACACAGTACCACATCACAGTTACACACATTATGACGTTTGCTGTAGCTACCTGGAAGACAAACAGTTGTGTGTCGCTAAGGTGCAACGGCGTCCTCCGTCGTGACGACCAGAGGTAACAGGCTGAAGTGAACAGAGCCAGTAGACCTGCACAAGCACTGAGAAAATATATGCTACAATTATTACATTTAATATTAGTTTATTTCAAGCTTATGCACTCCATGTACAGTGCTAATTACATATACATGTACAATAATGTTCATATACACCTTAATTATGTGTACACAGACATACATGGAAAGATTGCTAAAAAAAACTCCACCATATCCACAAAATTTACATGAGCAAGTCTGCATAGAGACGTATACACAGGGAATACACATATATTTACATTATAGGTATTATCATGGGATACAGCGTAGTTTTGATTTTTTTTTCAAGTTTTAGAAATTAAACTCTGTCCTTTGTTCCTCTATTCATCACGTTTCTCATGTATTGCATTAGAGAGAATTCTTAGATCACCGCTATGCCGTATACTCCTCTGGTGGATGTAATGGTCAGTTATTTTTCTGATTATGAGTTGATTAGCAATAGCTCTCTCAGTGTACCCCTTTTCATGAAGCATTAAAATGTCATCTTCTACAGTCACCATATTCTTTACTTAAGATTTTCTTTACCTTATATACAGCTATGGAAAAAAAATAAGAGGCCACTGCAAAATTATCACTTTCTCTCATTTGACTATGTATGGGTATGTGTTTGAGTAAAATGAACATTTTTGTTTTATTTTCTAAACTACCGACAATATTTCTCCCAAATTCCAAATAAAAATATTGTTATTTAGAGCATATATTTGCAGAAAATTACATGTTTCAGCCAGAGCATAAGTCCAGTAGTTTTCAATAGTTATTTTTGGATTCTAATTACTTTTGTGGTACTAATAAACAGTTTTTGCCACCCAGCTAGTCCTCTTGAAGAAGATAGTGATGAACACAGTAGTGGGTCTTATACTTCTTTTTAAATAAGACATGGATCAGGTGTTTATTAAACAGAATAAGGTGTGCTTGTGTTGAATTCAACATACATAAGAATGGAATGGCTGTCATACATGCTGATTTCAAAGGAAACTGCAGTGGTTTCTTAATTTTTTTTAGAGCTGTAAATGGAGCTGATGAACATAATAATGAAGTTTTGGTCATCGAGTATACATTTGGAAATTTTCAAGTTTCAGTGTTTTATATATGATTTATTAAAATGTTGTCGTGAGATTTTAATCATCAAACATAATTTTCAAAGATTTTTTACATCAAACATGTGCTTACAGACTGCCACACTGAATTTCTACTGAAAAATCACAGATGGCCTAACAGCTATTTCTAAGGTATTTTGTAGAAAATACAACACGTGGTTTCTTAAACATCTAGTTAAAGGTCATCATATTTCATGTACCTATAAATGGAATGATTATTCAGCCTAGAGCTTTGTGAAACCTGTCAAAATAACCCAGTTCATGTTTCTGTTGTTAAGGTATTAAAACTGTATTTCCATCCATACTGAACGTAAGTACTTATTTATTGCTTGTCCTAGATTTGGCTTTTAGTTTTTTGCCATGGCGTGACAATGTGGTAATGGCTGTAAAATGTAAGCAAATAAAGGAAGTACTTACACCAGATGTATATTAGGTTCTCTACCCACAACAGGCATCAGGGGAAAAACAGCCAAACACAGGCAACCCAGAAACCAGCTCAAAGAACGAGCCTACAGAGACAGAAACAAAGAGGTTATATTGCTAAATATTGTGTTTGCTAATATATGACAAAACAAATCAGGTTCCCATCTTTCAAAGACCTCAGCAGCCACTAGTGATCAAAAGCATCTAAAAATTGACAAAATATTTGATAATTTTTTTAACCATTAATCCTATCATACATTTAAATAAAGGTAAAATGCAGTTTCTCAGCTTTTCAATGGCATCACATCTGTCTTATGTAGATGTTGACATTAACATGAAAATACTGTTTTTTCTGCAACATTGATTCACTAGTAAAACCCATGTAGTTTGACAGATGACACTAGTTGTAGTGGTTGGAAAGTCATTTTTTGTGTCTTTATTATGCATTTTCCCTGTTTTGATATGATAATCTGTCAATTTACTCTGAGGTTTTCTATATTATCAGTCAATTAAATATAGGAAAATGCCTGATTTTCACTAAAAAGTGCAAAATGCAGATGATATTAAAATAAATGGTGAAAAATCACTTAAGAAAGGTTAGATGCAGGAAGCCACCACTGACATAGTTCTAGGTCTTTAAGGGTTAAAAAAATAAATGTAGCATTTATCCTTATTAGAATGTATTTCTACGGGGCATAGGGAATGGAAATGTGTGAAATCATACAGTGACTATGGAAATCTGTGTAAGAGGTACATTAATTACATATCATATTGTATATGAATGACAAAACTTGAAGACAACACAAACATGTTTCTATTTTTTGATCTATATATTATGTAGATCTATGTAAATCTATACTATAACTGAAGGAAACTCATCACACCAATACCTTAGCCTTTCCAAAAAGTCCAGACAGGATAGGCCAGAGAGAGAGGAACGCCAGGCCTACCGTCAGCATGGCGCGATGGAAGAAGCTCACCACCTGGTGGCAGCAAATGTACACTGTACAACACAAGCTCACACGTAGCATCATCTTGAATCCTCCACTACACACCCTTAACAATATGCTGTATGAATGTAAGATAGCTTAAAGTATATCAGCAGAGACATATTCTATTGTCCCATTAGAAGTCATTCTGTTTATGAGATATTCACCAGTAACTCGATCCCAAATGCCACTAGAACAAAATAACCGAAACATTTCCACCGAGGCAGTGAAGGAGCCAAGCGAACCAGATCTGTTAGGGTCCTAGACCTAAAATGCAAACAGAATAAGAATTTTCTTTGAGGTTATTTAAATTAGACAAAAAATAACAGCCTTTTATCCATTTACAGAGGCAACAAGAAGGGATATAATACCAACTGAAAGGATATAATTATCCACACTACAGCTGCACCAGACATGAATGGACAATTAATTATGTGTGAGATAAATCGGATCCTCTGAAAAACTGCGGTATTCAGTAAATGCTGTGATCTCTTTTGATCTCCAGTGTTTTGATGTTTGTTCATATGTGTCATTGTGTGTCATATATGGTGCATCAACTGAGAACAGCATGAGGGAAGTATTCATTACATGTGTTACATATATGAGGTTATGGTTTTATTACCACTGTCTGTCATGAAACTTGTTGAAAGGGTAAAGTATGGTCCAAGGACAAACTCATTAAAATTTGGAGTTGGTCCTGCAAAAGGGTAGTCTGGCATCACCAGATTAATTTGAAAAATTAGCTGTCAGACTCATCTGGTTCCCAGGCTACAGAAAGAGGCAAATCCTGGCCTTTTTTTTTTTGTTCACTCTTCCTAGTATTGCCAGATAGGGCATTTGATTGAATTACAGGATGGTGGGGTCTTGCTGGAAGTATGTGTTCTCAGAGTGCCCTTTGAGTTTAATTAGACTGCACTATATTTTTGCAGATTTGTTACGCTGCACTGCATTTTGCATGCATCTAACTATGGTATATGACATTTTCTTGAGTATGTGAGTAATACTCACTCTTTAAGGACAGCATACCACACAGGAACAGGGAGCAGACAGTAAACATAGTAAGTAATGGGGCTCCTTTGGATAAACAGGAACACAGTGATTACCACTGTCACACATATACATAGCCTTGCCAAGTAAAGGCTGGGAATCTGCACATGTACACAAAAAATATTATCAAACACATGATCAAACAAGACAAGTTTATATGTGTTGATGAAATTTTGAGTGGCATGGAGAACTGTATGTTCTTACCTCTCCAGTGAGATTTGGGTGTCTGTTAAGGCTGGCATGAGTCTTTAATATGACTAGGACAACATATGAAGTCCAGCCAACAAACCCCAGCACCACACTGCAACCCAAGAAAAACCGGTCATAGGTGTGGTAGTAAACCAGGCCTTCAAGGGAATGAGATATCAGAGATCGGCACAGGGAGATCTAAGAAGAAACAGAAAAGAGAAAGGTTTATCAAGTTCTACTAAAGCGAGACTGATCAGTATGCAGTGACATCATTTCCTTAACTTTAGCATCAAAAACTCAGATGTTAATTTAGATGAAAAGTACAGATTAAAATTTCCCAGTTTCTTACAGCATCATCATACTTCTCCAGTTGAATAAGTATTCTGGCCTTGTTAATAAATTCAGCTTGTTTTGACTCAGTCAGTAGTCTGTGAAAATAGAAAGAAAACACAATAAACACAAAGCATAAAAACTGTTTAAATAATAATGTTCATTATGGTGACTTAAAAAGGTGGGCTTCATTTGTCCTAACACTTGTATAAATGCAAAAGTTAATGTAAAGAGAGTAATATTCTCACTAGAATGCTTAATTTAGTCTGCAGTTTGAATGTATTTTATCACTGAAATTGAATAATATAGTGTGAAAGACTCCTGACATTTCTTGTACTTACTTGTATGGGGTAAATAGAAATGACAAGGTAGTCTCCTTTTTCTGGGTCATTTTCATCTAAAGGAGAAAAAAATGATAAGATATTGATTAGAAACCTTACATTATATCTGACATGCATTACCTCCATGATATATATAAATATAATTCCAAAAATATTTATGAAATTTCTTAACAGTTTTTTTTTTTTCTTCTGAAGATACAAATGGTCAACATGTTGTGAATAAAAAGAAATGCATATTGTTGAACCTTGAACTGCTCCAGGACTTGAATGGCATTTGTGTACATGCTTTCTGCCTTGAACCGATGAGTGTTGTTTAGGTAAAGAAGAGGTAACACACCCTGAAAAAACATAAATAAACAACATGTTTCACAAAATTATTAGAATAAATTGTAATATTTTCAGTCTAAAAAGGTTTGTTTGTTTTTACTTACAACAGAGTTGACAGGAATGGGCACCCCAATCAGAGAAGCCATAAGCGGAGCAATATCAGCCTGCCAAAGACACAGAGCAATAGAGTTTGTAATAATATTGCTTCTATAAACATCATGTTTAGAGGCACAATGGGTGATATTTGACTTAAAAAGTGAAATGGGTTATACCTGATTAACATCAACTCTTTGAATATGCTCCAGTTTCCAGTCTTTGAAAAACAGCAAGGATAAAAAACAAAAGAATCAACTTTAAAATAAAAAAAAAAAACTTTTTTTTTACTGTGCCTTAAAGAATCTTCTTTCTTTTCCTTTCGGCTGTTCCCTTCAGGGGTTGCCACAGCAAATCATCTGCCTCCATCTCACCCTATCCCCTGCATCTTCTTCTCTCAATATTGACGTAAAAATTATTATGCTGACATTGAGGAACATTTACTAAATTATGCTATAAGACTGTATGTTTATTACCTTTTAAGTACCCATCATTGTATGGTTGAGGTTCAGTAACTGTTTTAGCACGTTGAACTCCAGCTCCCCATACCACCAAAGGGGTGAGAGTCTCAGAGGGATGGCCTGCACCATGGGAACCTGGAAACATCCATACACATCAAAAGATGTTAGAAAAGTCCAAAGTAAATCTTTACTGTTTAACATTTAATGTGTCACTGATAGTAAAATGCATCACAGAGAGGTCTTACCCCAGTTGGTCATGCCATGGTCAGAAGTAAAGACATAGGCTGTTCTACCATCATACCCAAAGAAGTCCTCTACTACAGACACCAGATGAGACACACCTGCATCTATTAGACCAATATTGTCTAAGTACTCCCTGGGTAAAAGACAAATCCCAACAAATAAATAAGTGTTTAAATAAAAAAATACATATTACATGTTCCGAAGGTGTCATTCATTCTAAATAGATTAGTCCAGTTTGAGCACTGTATCTTTCTATAATAAATATAATACTTATTTTAATTTGCACAATTTTGTTCATTGATGAAATACAAAAGTGTCCATATAACACTATACAATAATAAATTAAGTCTCCAACTTACAGTGACATAGGTCTGTGAGCATGTCCATTTGTATCTAGGCCCAGTAGATGTAAGAAAAAGATATTCTTATCCTCATGCAGTGTAGCATTCAGACTGGAGTTAGATTTTGCTGAATGAAACAACGACTGGTACACAGAGAAACATTGACAAAGATGGAAAAAAATTAATTCACAATGCAAATTCCAATCATAAATTGGTAATGCCTTTCTATATTTTAGTTGTTATGTACTGTTTCATTACAACATGATGTATTATCATACTGTGACTTGAGTGAACACCCAGCTATCCAGCTTGGATGCATCTGTTGAGGCGAAGTCCTCTTCTTCTGCTGAGTAAGTGTGTGTGTACACATGATCTCCAGTAGCACCTGAAGGAAAGATAACATACATTATTTTTTGTCTGTTTTTATACTGATTAGCTTATATGTCTGAAGTGGATTTGTGTACCTTTGGCAAACATTGGCAGAATATCAGGGCTGCCCCAGCACCAGGTGTGACTGCTCTCATTAAACACTGAGTCAAACTCAACAGGATTCTCCTGCCAGCCTGAACACATGCAAAAAAACATTAGTCTATTCAGTCAGACACATTAATGATAAGTGCCAAACACTTTAACTTGTGCTCACATACCTTTAGCAACAGCACTAACGTCCTCATAGAAGCCAGCAATTAGAGCAACATGACCCGGCCGAGACTCAGTTGGCACACGTGTATGTGATACTCCCCATGTACCTCTCTCCTCTATATTACTCCTAGTAAAGCAAAAAATACACAAATATACCACTGAAGAATAGTCACTGACAAGTGAAGAATACAACCTAAACAGAGACAGGTACAAAGACGTTAGACATCCTGTTTCCAGAGCCATCTGACAAAAATATATACACCAAAATTAAGCTAATTACTCTATATCAGTTTCCAAACCTCAGGTATGGGGCTCTGGATGAGCCGTTGGGGAGCAGTGTGAAAAAACTGTCTGCCCTGAGTCCATCGGCCACCACTAGCACCAGTCTGGAGGCAGGGGGTGCCAGTGGTGTTGCCTGGGGTGTCATTCCATGAACCAGGGGAGATGTGAAGTAAATGTCAAAGATGGAAATAAAGAAGACTACGTGGACAGTCAGTCCAACTAGGAAGAAAATGATCATCCTCATCTTGAATGTTGAATGTCATTAAGACCAAGAACGTCTAAAAACAAGCAACAGAAGAGATAAGTTAATAATTACAGGGTTCAAAAGGCCATAAGGGCTTATGAAATATATGAGTACCTGAACAAGAAATTAACAAAGTTAGTTATCATCATGTCAAAGCAAATAACACGTCCATGCGTGGCCCATCACTTGTCATATATGGTATATATATGCCATCGAACAATGAATAGTGTCTGTAAAAGAAAAGTATGTACGAGGTTCGTTAAGGTTAGCATTGCACCAGATGGGTAGTAGTCTCTTGATGTTTCAGAAATTGATCACATTCATAGACAAAAAAAAAGTCTTACCTGCACAAAATATCAGTGGAACCCGTCCATAAAACACGTAAGATACTGTTTTGACGATGAATTAATGAATGGGCAAAGGTTATGTACTACCATTTCATTGATCAATCTGCTATGGTCAGAGTGAGTCTGCCTCCCTTTGACCTTCGTAGATGAACTACACGGTTAGACAACCCTTCGGGTTAAAGCTTTGTTGTGTGAGACAAGATTAAAGTAAGTGCGTGCTTTTACAACACCAACTGCCACTCTTTGTAAGAAGATTAGTGTAGAGAAGTTGAGGTACCATCAGTATCCACTTCCTTGTTATGACTTTACGTTTGACGTTTGTACGGCACTGCTGAATTATGGGTAGTGTAGTTGGAATATTTTTTCTGCCATGTTTTGCGTAGCTCAAAATATTTACTGATGGAAGGAAATTGCTTTAAGTTTTTTCGCACAAATTAAATGTTGTAAAATCCAATTCCACAATGCATATTTATTTCCACAACCTAATATGATCCTAAAACATATTAGCTAGCATTTGCTACCAGCTGTCAAACGTGCCCTGCCCTGTTTTCCTTTCGATGTTGCTCTTATCCAATCATTGTGAATGATTCTGTAAAAGAGGCGGGCTTTACGGAACCGTTCATCATCTTTGACCTATCACAGCTTCGTATTCTTTCCCCCTTGTCATAGCTGCCTACCAAACCAAAGCTAGCTTAATATCCATTCAGGAAGAAAGGTCTGAATAGCTTAGCCTGGATTGCTAAAATTCTTTATAGTGCAAAAATGGCGTCAGTCAACCCGTTTAATCTCAGTGATTCTGAGGAAGAGGCGGAACGGCGGCCGAATGAAACAGTTGACACAGAACGAAGCCCAAGCGACGGAGCACCCGGGCCGCCGCCAGGCAATCCTTTCTCCCCTCCTGCGGACGCCGAGCCTCCGACGCTCCTGCTGTCTAGCAACCGGACGAGCCCCAGTGGCGAGGGCATCTCTGTGTCGGCCGCGGCCACCACCGCTATGGCAGGCAGCGCCGAGACACGGGTGTCAGTGGATGTCATTGCTGCTCAGCTTTTACGGGACCAATACATTCTCACGGCCTTGGAGTTTCACACTGAACTGTTGGAGGCAGGCAGAGAGCTTCCGAGGCTCAGAGATTATTTCTCGAACCCGGGCAACTTCGAGCGCCAGAGCGGCACTCCTCCTGCCAAAGACCAGGTCCTCGGACCCGGTGGACCACTGAGTAAGTAGCTGTTCCCAGAACCAGGCACATAGCTGTCAGCTAGCTCAATCTGTCAGGCTGCATTATATAAAGTTAGCTCTTCGGCTAGCTAAGGTTAGCTTACAAGGTTGCATTTGGAAACCAATCGATCGTGATATATCCGCTTGCTGCACCTGTCCTCCTGGTCTGGGGCCCGCAGCCAATAAGCAGGTTTTGTGGGTCAGCTGTGTCGGCTGTCCTCCAGATAGGGTATCACTGCGTTTTAGCCTACGTTGTCTTGATAGGATGAAATGAATTGAAGTGATGGATGCTTCATACTGTGAGAGGGTTTTAGAGATCAACTTAATGTAATAAATTATTGATCCCTTGAGGAAAATGTACCTTGCTGGAGGCCACAGGTAGCTCAGGGGTCAGGATCAGCTGCAGACCAGGGTGCAGAGAGGCAGGAGAATATAAATGGCTCCTTTAACCCGGTTTAGCAACGCTGTCTTGCAAATTTTATGCCATAAACGATTAGAAATTGATGGCTGAGGAGAGACGTACCATATGGTTTTGAAACCTGTGCACTAGTTTCTTTCTGGACAAGGGAGATAAGAATCTCTAATATTGCACCTGTCAAGACATGGGTAAATATTTGCAGTACCCTTTTCCCATATACACCATTGTTCTGGAAAATAGTGCAGACCTTAATAACTTAGGATGGGTGGAAAACTCGCCTTAAAAAAAGCACCATGCAAATCGTTACCATGGCGACACCCCAAGCCACACGTAGAGCCTGTTATAGCACAGTTGTAGTGTCACCATAGACTGTGGTAAAAGTATTCTGGCCTCGTATGAATGAGTAAATAAATTCACACCCAATGTAGACCTAAGGCACTGTTCAGCTACACTGACAGGAGTGTGTACAACTGGAAATGATGACAGGATAGAAAATACTGCCGGCAACACATTTTAATTTTTGTCCTCCTAATTACACTTAGATTGGCAATGACTCAGCCTCACACTTTGTTCAATAGTGTGTCTGAACCATGTCTGAAACATACTTATCTTAGATCGAAAATGGGAATGGAGAATTGTAAGTGACCCATGTGAGTGGTTACACACCCACTCTATCTGTTAAACAATCTGAACCACATATGCAGCATGCTCAGCAAGCGTTGTGTTGAAATTGAGCTTACTTCTCAGGTAGCCTGTTGATTCATATTCATCTGTGATAGCAGGGGCTCTTTGTATCATGTTGATAATTTAACTGAATAATGCCGTTTAAACAGTAGCCTACATAAAATGAATATTTATATTTCTGCTTGCTCTTTTGTGGACTCTACACATAAATCAGGGCAGTCATTGCTTCAGTTTTATGACTGAAATTTATGTTTAGTTTACACTATAGGTATAATGAGTATTTTTTTGTTATTTATATTTGACTGCTTTCAATCTGAAAGAAAGATTTTATCACCAGAAGATTTACCTTCTTTCATTTAGATGCAGCAGCCATGGGCACTGGCCTGATGTCTTAGGAGACTGGTGAATAGTCTTGAGTGTGGGTCTTGGAAACCTGCCTGAGGCTAGCAGCAGCAAATAGCAGATGGCAGCAAGTCACATTGAGTGAATCCATTGTCTGTCAGAATGAAACTCCACCCAGTGTTATTAAATAGCCATAATGACTTCATATAGATTTTTTAAGTTTCTTAATCTCTGAGGTGTCGTAGTGGCCTGATAGATGGCAGGTTGTTGCATTATCCTAAAAACACCCAACTGATTTGGAAAATGGTAAAATAATAAATGTTTCATGATGCTGAGTGTCTGAGAAGCATGACAGAACTTGACAGCCTCTATTGTGGAGATGACAGGAGGGCCATGGAGACTCAGTAATCTCAATCTCATTAGCTATTGATGAGATCAGAGGTTAATAAAAATATGAGATGTGGGGGAAAAAATCTGACATGATAGATCTGCCACGTGCAAAAAGAGCGATCAGATGAGTGAAAGCAGGTGACTGTTCTTGGCCATGTCAGATTTTTTTTTTTTCAGCATACTTTGATAGCCAGATCCTCATGTGATCACTGGAATGATCTTTTCCTCTTGTGTGAAAGACAGGATTCCTTGTGATATTCTGATACATAAGCAAAGCTCTTGAGGAGGAATGTATACAGTATGAATTTCATCTGTTGACACAGAATCATGCTTTTTATTACAGAGCATGTAGTTTCTCATATGATTTAAACTGTGGCAACACATTGAAGACCTTGTTTCCCCTGTGTATTTGCTATGAATTTTACACTACATGATACAGTGCGTAGTCCTACATAATAAACAGAATGTAATAGGCTCATGGACAATGTAAAAACAATGCAGAGGGAGGAATGAACATGTGTAGGAATAAGGACTATGTATAACACATTATGTCTACAGCTGTTGCTCCAAGCCACATGACACAGCAGGACTTCTCTCACCACCTTACTAATTGGCAGCAAGGATGCATGAATATGCTTTCCTGCCCTTATTGGCCGGTCAGGTGATTATGTGCTCATGTGATGTCAAATGGCTTTTAGTTATATTTCTCAACACTTGCATGGTTGATACTCTCAAGTCACATCTATAATGCACATGTTATTTGCTATTTGCAGTAGGTTAGAATACCAGGAGTATGTGATCCCACAGGAAGGGTTTGAAAGTGGAATCCCAAATAGATTTACCACTACCTATCTGCTGCTGATAATATGTTAAATAGGATGAAAAGAGGTGATGACATGCACGTCCAGTTGTTAAAAAGTGTGTGGGACCCAAAAAAAGTGAATAAAAATTAAGATAAGGTCTGCACAACCTGTGAGCTACCAAAAAGATATTTATTGATCAACACCAGTAATGTTTTTGGCATTAGCCCATCATCAGACATGGGACAGACCTTTACACGGCTGTTTATATAGAACACTAATTACATTCACACATGACGGGCAGTGCATATTAACTGATGTTCACAGTGACTTTCAAATAAGGATAAGTAAGCAGGTATATTCAAATGCAATATAATTAATGTAAAATCAAATTTCTTCAAGCTCATGTAATACAATGATCAAATTACTTAGATTATGCAAATTCATACCATGATTTAGTTTAGTTTAGTTTATTTCAAGCTTATGCACTTCATGTACAGTGGTAATTCGTATACATGCACAATAATCAAT
>JAPTGZ010000014.1:28776824-28793525 GCA_029814645.1 Fowleria isostigma | reverse complement strand
CCACCCCCCCTCCCCCCTCTCACACCCCTACCCAACCTGACCTGTTCTTCTTGCAAAGATGCCTGCCCCCAGCTGTCTGACTCTGGGTTTTCTGGCTTTCTCCTGACGTTGATCAAACCCCAGTGAATAAAACTGGACAAGTCACTCCATCCAGACTAGCTTTTTGCTTTATTTTTTTTCTCCCTCCCCCAGTTATTCAGTTCTTGGTTTTTCCATTTTGTTGTGCTTGCATCCTGTGCACTCTTTATCTGCTGGAAACGTCAGGGTCAGCGGAGTCACAGTTAGTGGACGATGTCAGTCACGTCAAGCTAATGTGTGGCTGACCTTTCTAAAAGTAGAAGACAAGTATTCCCTTTGTGCTGGAAAAACAAAATTGATGACTTTTGTAGAGACTGTAAAATGTAATCTCACGTAACATCAAATATGATTACAATGAATAGTTCACATTATATTTTACCCACTTGGACACATTTTAAACCTCAAAATGAAAACCCTTACAGCACTTAAGAATACATTTCAGACTACAGGTTGATACATTCAAGGTTATGCAGCTGAGCTCAGATGGCAGATTGATAGTGCACAACAATGCAACATAGTTTTCCTGCTCCATTGCTTCTTACCTTTTGCGTGTGTTTTTTATCTAATGTGTCTGAGATCTTGTGTGTTATTTTTTTGTTACTCAGTGTTAGTTTAGTCTTTCAACTTTCAATGTGATACAGTGACAGTGCGTAAACTAACAAGTTCATCCAAGTGTTCACAGCTTGCGATGTTTAAAAAAAACAGTAGCCTTACCATGGCCCAATGGCATTTTGGCTGTTGTTGTTTAAAGTTTGGATTATGTTGTTTATTGTGTGATGGCCTCATAAGAAAGATGAGATAAAAGTCTAGAGTCGTGGCTATCCTTTGAGTGGCTTGAAACCAAATATTTAATATAACTTGTTAGTAAGACTTTTGCCTGAAAAATCCTTTGTCAGACAGCTCCTAGGTTATACAGGCTACATCAGATTTGCTCTCCTCGGCTGCATCGGATTTGTTGCACAGAGGAAGCGACTGAGGTAACTTCAGGCTCCCGTTTTGGCAGCCAGTTACATCAGTGCTATTGGGAGGAAAAAGAGGGCAGGAAATCCTACCATTGAGATGTGTCTCAAAGCCTTACACACACTTGACAGACCGTCATCCAGCCGGCTTTACCATGATCCTCTGCTGCATGCATTCCTTAGACCCATGATTTGCATGCATCTCTTTTTTTTTTGTTTTGTGTTATGACCCTTATAATCTTTTGTGTGATTTTATTTGGTTTGTTTTTCATGCCCATCTTTGTTTTATTTGTTTGTTCCCTGTCTTTGGTTGGATGCACTTCCTGTGTGCGTGTGTGTGTGTGTTGTCACTTCCTGTCCAGTGCTGGAGTTTGAGCTACGGAAAGCAAAGGAGACCATTCAGGCTCTGCGCGCCAACTTGACTCAGGCAGCAGGTGTGGCGTTCTTTTAACTTCTTCTCCACTTGAACCCTCTTTTGTTACAGCTTTCACGTTCTTTTTTTTCAAAGAGAATTGCTCTAGATGAAAAAATATCTGTCTTTTTAAAGGTATCTGATATTTGTTCCATTTTCTCAGAGAGCGAAGTGCCCTCTCAGGAGAGGAAAAACTTCAAGTCGAGTCCTGAAATTCAGGTGGGGGAACTTTAACATAAAGATTAGTGAATTCCACTGCTCTGTCTAAGTGAAATGAGAGATGAAACATGTTTCCTGTGAGAATATCACCGCTGTGCTCTGAGTAAATCATTACGCAGCTTCTCTTTCCTCTTTACCTCAGGAGCCTATACGCCCACTGGAGAAAAGAGCCTTAAACTTCCTTGTGAATGAATATTTATTAAAAAATGAATACAAACTGTCATCCATCACCTTCTCTGATGAAAATGATGATCAGGTAAAGATTTCCTGGCTGCATTACTCCTGCTTTTTCATTTGGATCTTTTCAGTGATTGTAAACATACCATCATAGTTTTGGGCATCCTCAGTCATGTCCAACATGGAGGACTCTACCATTTTTACTATCTTTTACTTAGTTTTCTGTTTTTCCCCAGGACTTTGAGTTGTGGGATGATGTTGGTCTCAACATCCCCAAACCTCCAGACCTATTACAGCTCTACAGAAACTGCGGTACCCCTTTGCCTTCACCTCGGGACACAGTTGACGTTTCAGTGGGAGTGGATTTTGGTGATCTCCCTGGAAACTGCATTGCCCAAGATCCCCCAAAGAAGCCTGATCTTTTGCAACAGGTTTGTAAGCACATGTATTATGTAATTCATGACTGTATTGTTCTGAAGAAGTTTTATCTTTCAAGAGTTTTACAGTTTGGGCTCAAACTTAAAAGTGGCTGGTTAGTTCATTACCATAGACACGCTGCTGCTCTCGTTTTCTCTCTCTTTTGTCACTTGATTTTAATTTGTATACCAGGCAGAAACTTAATGAAAAGGCAGTGTCATTTTTCAGTGAAGGTCAATTGCTTTGACACATCGCTATACAGTAATGAAATAGTGGTGAACGCTACTACAATTATGATGATGAAAAGCGTAATTGCCACTTTTTCATTCACATTGCTGTGAAAATGAATGAAAATAAAATGAGAGAACACATTTTTTCAGAATATTTTTATTGAAGGAAAACAAGACAGTTTTAATCAGTTACAATTTACCTTCCTTTGATAAATACATGCATATATATACATACTTATACACATATATATGTGTGTATGTGTGTATATATATGTATATATATAAAATATACACCTATATATACACATATACACACACACACACATATATATTTATATATGCATAGAAAAACATCAAATGAAAGAACACTGTAAATAGAATATAGAATCTACTAAAATTTATTTAAATGTGTGATAAAATAAAACAAAATTGCACCTCGAACCCCGCCCCAAGTCAGCTCCTCCAGAGCAGTACAAACTAATGGTTACTTATGTATAATAAAGTACAACAACAGGCACAAAATCAATAGGGCAATACCTCCAAATTTGTAAAATCAGAAATAAAGGGTTGCCATTTATGGGAAAGTTTGTCAGCACACCCTCTCAATCAGTATTTAATTTTTTCTAGTTTTAGAAAAGACATGGTGTTTTTAATCCACTGAGAGATGGAACGCTATTTATCAGAGTCCCAATGCAACAATAATATACATCTTGGTAGTAAAAATATTAGGTTATAATATCTTTTTGGGTAGAATCTGATGCAAGAGAGGGGTCAGAAATCCCAAATAATGCAATCAATGGGCAAGCGTGCAAATGTAGACCAAGAACAGCGGACATCATAGTAAAGTAACTAGTCCAAAAATCATTGCGAGCAGGGCAAAGAAAAAAAAAATATGGAGCCATGACATTTATCACATTTGTCTTCCACTTTTGGAAAGTTTTTACTTACATAAATCTACATAGACCCTTTTAATGATGTCTGACACATCGCCAGATCATGACGACTGTTGTACTGTGGTGCACCTGCTTTTGAGGTTAATAAGTGTCTACATTTTGTTTTCCCTCTGTAGCAACAAACAGAAGTGGTTCAAGAGTTGGAGTATCAGATCAGCCTCCTCAACAATGAAAAGCAGCATCTAGCTGAGCAGATCAAGAAGCTGCAGAGGTTTGTGAATCAACACCATAGTCACCTTATATGACTTGGAATTGTATGCTAGGATGCACATATGGCTCTCTGTCACTGCAACATTCTATATCTATAATGGGACAAAATAAGAAGCATTCATTAAAATCTAAAAATGGCAGCATTGCAGTACATTAGTACCATAACTGTGACCGAAACAGGCCATGAGGTGGAACCAACATGGAAAGATTAATTTGAGAATGTGTCTCTCTTGCATGTGGAAACTTTAATAGGCGTCATTAACATTAAGACATATCTGGTCTACCAAAAACTGCAGAAATGTATTTGGTATTCATACCTGTTTGGTCATTGCTTTTTCATTCTAGAACATTAACTTAGTACCTTTATGATTTAAAAAAAAAAAAAAAAAAAAGGTAGCAGTTTCTGACAAACTCATGTCCTTAATCTCACAGTGAAATTCAGACACTAAAGCGGACTGTGTCGTCCCCACCGCCAACCGACCGACCCTCTCTGGACCTAAGCTCCCAGAATGCATCTAACCCCTCCTCCTCCTCCTGTAACACTTCCTCTACCGACCCCATCTCTATGGTATGTGATCAGAGACATGAAAAACTTTTTCAATTATGGTATTTAGTTTATGTGATATGTGGGTCAGATATTTAAACCACGAGACTAAAACTAGACCTGGTTTCAGCCTCCTACAGATAATGGCCAGTATCTGGACATTCGGAGTGTTTCAGAGCCTGAAACTGACCCCGACTCCCCCTCCACTCAGAACACATCACAGCCCCACTCACAATCCCACAACAAACCTAAGAGTCGGCTTCCTGTTCAGTTTGATCAGCCTAACAGGTGAGTGAAGAAGTTTTCTAACAACGAAACAGTAAACACATTTATGCTCAAATATGGGAGGAAAGTACAAAAATTACATTGACAATAATATTAACAGTCAAGGTTGAACATTGTAGATCAGGTTCCACTAACAGACCAGTGTGAGCTCAAATAAAACAATCTCATAATAATCTATAAAGAATGACAACTACAAATTTTCTTGAAAAATTATGTGGAAAAAAAATGTAAGTGAAAAAAATAGCATTACATTCACAAACTAGTCTTTTACATTAAAATGCAACAAAATTCATAAATAAAAACAAATCTATTTAACCTGAAATGTACAATTTTAAAAATATTATGCTTGTTACCACATATTTATGTAACATTGTGTGTAATGTACATGTATAAATGATAATTTTAAGCATAATATTGTTAAAATTGTACATTTTTTGTGAAATTATTTTACTGGTCTGGCCTGCTTGAGCTCAAATTGGGTTAAATGTGGCCCCTGAACCAAAATGAGTTTGAGATCCCTGATATACTATGTAGTCCCTTCACAAAAAGACAGAAATAGCAACAGAAGTTAAATGTGTTCAATTATCCATGTGATTCTTCAGTGTATTGAACACACAGCATACATCTTCATAATGCAGTAACCAAAACATGCCACTAGATGGAGGTGTTTATCAGTCTACACAGTCTCCATGGATAATACAGTGCTCTTATTATGCCCGTGGCGGCCGTGCGGGGTAAAAATGTAGGTTTTGGCAGTGGCCTCCTCTCAGAGCAGATGAAAGTTCTAGTGGGAACTGAGAACTTTTGACTTTTGGTCATATGTAAACATTTGTTACCACCATCCCACCCATGCTGCAGAATATAAAGTGCATCACCAACTCATGAATCATACATTGAAAAGATGCAGTGTTTTATATTTTCCCAACTTACATACACACAGTTGTGTAACTTAAATTGCAACAGCCTATTACTGTCATTAGCAGCTGTTAAGTAGATACCATTGTTTGTCCTAAGTAAGGTCGCAGAATTCTGCAGTTTCACCATGGTAGTGATATTGTTTTCATTAACTTATCAACGTGACTGAAAGAAAAATGCAAGTGAAACATGTTGTTAACAAGGAACTACAATTATGGCCAAAGGTTTTGGCAATGATACAAGTTTTGTATTTACAAAACTTGGTGCCTAGGTTGTTTTTTAATTTTTTTATTTCCACATGTTTCTAAGACTGAAGAACAATTAGAAGTATGATATGCATTACAAAGACTTTAATTAAAAATACGTCACATTTAACTCTTTCATGCAGTAATTATTATAAAACTGAGTGGGATTATTACTCCCAAATAAATAATGTGCAAAATTGGATTATCTTTGATTGAAATAAATATATTACAGTCTACAGTTTGCTTAATTACAACTGAAATAAGAATTTTTTTTATTTTTTTTTATTGCCCAAATCCTTGTCTCTTTTATATATGATTTATTTAGAAAAACTATATCTGAAATGTTACACATAGGTGGTGATAGATGTTACACATAGGTGGTGATAGCATTTTTCCAATCATGTAGAAAAAATTTCAAATAATCCATGTCGTATATTTTTCTTATTTTTTACTTTAGAGCAGCAATTGAGAATAATTGTTGTAAATATGTTTTAACTGAAGCTTAAATAACACTATGAAAGGGTTAAACGCTGAATCCATTTGTGTCATTATCAAAACTTTGGCCACAGCTGTACTCTTAGCTTAATTTTATTTTTTTTTATAGGCCCAACTTTTTCATTTTTTTTCTCTCCTTTGTTTTGTTCGAAGGCTGGATACAAGCCATCCCGGCTATTTTATTTATTTTTAAAAAAATCCATTTTAATACTAAGATTAAAAACAGTTGCATTCATTAAAAAGCAACCCCCTAGTTTTAAAGGTCATCGTAACCACTCAATAAGAATAATAATAGTGTAATGAGGTATGTGGTAATAGCATAAAATCCTTATTTTTCATGTTATGAAAATGTCATCCTTTTGCAGTCATCATTTCAATTAACTTTATCTGTAGCAGTTTTTTCCTTAATTTTAAGTAGTAACTTAATGAATAAACATCAACTGTAGAGAGAATGGCACCACTGTGCTTTTTGGCAGGGTGGCCCAGTCCCACCTTCAGTTTTTTAGTTTTGATGGAAATCTCAGACCGTGTGGTGCCGACCAAGGTTACTGTCTTTGTTGTCTTATTTTTTCGGCGACACAGGAAGTTGTCCCCAGCCTTCCAGCAGGCCCTGCTTTCCTTCTGCAGAATGTGCTCTGACAGCCGTCTTGGAGCAGAGGTCAGCATGTGCCTTCTTTCACCCTGATGTTTGTCCAGCATATTTCCAACAACAAACAGTATGCAGTACCATGTCCTGCCCAATTGCAGGTTTCCCGCATTGCAGACAGTGAGGAGAGTGTGATGTTGATGCTGGGCCGCTGTCTCCCGCACATCGTCCCCAACGTCCTCCTTGCTAAACGAGAGGTAAACCCCGATCTGCTGCTCCTCCTGCCCCCGCTTTTCTTTTCTCTGTTCCTCATTCATTATTGTCACAACCACAGACTTGTTGTCTGGTCTAATAGATACACACACAGCAGCAGGGCCAAGCAGGGGGAAATTCAAGGCAGTGGCAGAAAGCATACTCACGTCTAGCTCCCAACTGAAACTATGTATTTGTATTTGTAGATGCACATTAACCTTTTAACTGCTTGCACAACCATATGGTTTATCACATTTTGAGTCAATATATTTCAATAAGTGGAGTACCAAACTTATTTGAACCTAATTAAGCCAAGGAAGATGAAAATCACCATTGACATTTGGACTATTTTTGGTGAAAATATGAAGATATGAATACTTTTTTAGCATATCATAGTATAAGAGGCCTTCCTTATCATAATCATATTATTTGGTACCACAAAAAAAAAAAAAAAATTGAAAACATGCTCAACCAAATGGTTGATTTGTCGCTTTATGCTACGAGTAGAAGAATTAAGCCAATATGAAATAATGGATTATTTGTTGTAAAATCAAAACTTCTGTTCATTTATTGCTGTAAATATTAAACATTTAATGGTAGTAAATCATGAATATGTTGAAAGAATGTAATTTTTTACACTTTCCTAGTTGATATTAGTAAGTATTGTAAAAAAAAAATAAAAAAAAATAAAAAGTTGAAATTATTCACCTAAGATAATATTAAATACAAAAAAAAAAAAAAATCAGGTTTTTCTTGGCAGGGTAGTTAGGGGTTAAACTACCGGTAGTCAGAAATGGGCTTTGTATTTCTGTGACATATGTGTCATAAAACTGAATTATTTCTCATGTTTGAATATAACACTTGAATAATTGTAATATACTTGTCCCGGATGCCATACTTCCCACTAATCTGATACCAAGGGGACGTTTTAATCTTGAAACAGACTCTGTCTTTGTAGCTTTTGCAAGGATAAACATATTGAAGGTGATTCTTTGGTTGATGATTCATACATTTCGCCATCCGTTGTCAGAAAGATTTAACTGTTTGCTTTGAAAGAACACCGCCCTCCTTTTGGTTTATGCCACAAGGCATTCCCAAACTTGATGGCACGCTTTGTAAACAGCACTGTGCTACAATGTGTGTGAAGACTGTCAGTTCCTTTGGCACTCGTATAACTTAAATGATTTATAGTTTGTTTATGATGAAAGCACCAATGTCTCAGACTTCAAGTGCTGCACTTAACCTCCTTTACTCTTTTGCCCATTTGCAGAATTGCCTATGCCTTCTGCCAGCAAGTTGTATGAATAAATGCTATATTTGTGTGATGTAAAAAAAAAAAAAAGGAACAGAAATGTGTGTAACCTGCAAATGCCCAGCTGACTTGTGTCTATCTATTATGTGGGAATTTCACCTTCTATGATACCGTTTGTTTTTACCATCATTCTTTCCGCTCTCCTGTTTTGTCGACCACACTCACGTTTGCTGTCCCTTTGCCTTCTCTGATTTTTTTTGTTTTATTTTCATTCTTCTCACTCATTCTCTCACTCTCATGCATGCCTCTCTTCTAGAGAATGGTTGCACATCTTTGCCAGGTGAGTCTTTCACGCACTCATCTGCATGGTTCTTACCTGACCTGTAGAACAAAACTATGGCCAAAACTATGCCAAAGCTGCCATTAGCTACAACTGCTGTCACTTAGGCTCAGACTTTTTTTACAAGCACAGATTTTTAAAAGTACAATTAGCACTAAGTTTCCTTTAATGTGCTTAATACTCATATTCTTTTTTTTGTTTTTGTTTTTTTTTGTTTTTTGCTATAAAGAGCATATGTATGGTAATTATTTTCTAAAATGCTGTAGAGACCTGAGGGATGCAGTTTTAGCATTTGGTAGGTCATCATGTACCGTATGTCCATTACCCCACTTTTTCCTTTCCTAATTTTTCAATTATTCTGATAAGATTTGACACCTACACACAAGTGTTTTTTTCTTTATTCATATGATCTCCATACGGTAAGTAGAAGTGTGTCTTTATACCCCTGCTGTGATTCCAGGCAGTTCACTAAATGTAAATCTGCTTCCCCTCAAACTCTTAAAGATGTTTCTAAAGTTTAACCTTCTACGCTCTCAGTAGTAAAGGGAGATTTGAATAATGGCATTAACAAGCTATTACTCCCTGCCACCATTAATGCAAAGTTACTTGAACAGGTGTTCCATCTGTGCATAACAGTCTGCATGCAGTTTGTGTCTGTGTTCATGTGCCTGCGAATACAATACGCTTAATTTTGCACAGAGAGTGTTGAAATTGGATAAGTCATCAAAACAAAATGGAGGGTTTGGAAGAGGTAAGTCCTGTTGGAGTAGTTCTGACTCTGGCTGATTTGCATATCACCATGGTTATGTTAGTTTAGAGGGCCAGTGTCAGTTATAGATGGAGAACTTAATCTTTTGGCAGAGTGAACGAAAACAAACTGATGACGGATGACTGCAAAGAACTCAAATTCTGCAGGACATTGAGTCCAAGAGGTCCCACCTGAGTGGTGTGGACTTTGTACAGTATCCGTTAGATGCACCAGGCATGCAACCAGCTTTTCAATCACCACATGACACACCTTCATTTGTTTGAACATGACACCCACTTAAGAACAAAAAGAGTTTGACTTGAAACAGTGCAGTGATGCATTGAAACTCTGCTTGCCACCTGGCTATTTTATCACTTAAAACAGTTGACGCTGTAAATCATTACACAGTATGTTTTTTCCTTGTAGTGCTTTGAACTAAAGCTCATTGTAAACTGCATTCCGTGCATAATACATTTTTGTATATTCCATTTCTGCTACTGAAAAAAAAAAAGATTTTTGGTCAACCTATGCATTGATTGTATATTTTCCAAGATTATAAAGCAGTTGCTTTTGAACAGGCAGTATCACTTTAAATGAGGTTAATATATACCTTGGTGACTGACTTCCTTTTTTTTACTTGTCAAAATAGATGTGATCTTTAACGAACTCCTTGCAAGACAAAGAACAGTAATACTTTTTATCAGGACTGTTACAGGGCAAAAGATTAGCACGTAAGGTTCAAAGGTTCATGTTGCAGAACTCCTCCTAGATGTCTGAACACAACCCAAACCATTGACGCTTTGTGCCAAATGTATTGACTCTCAGACCCTGAAATGTTAAGATTGTTTCATCCCTTTAGTCTGTTCTCTGTGTTTTGTAGTCCTGACCAGTATTTTTTATTTAATTGAAAAATCATGAAAGGCATAGTTTTGCTGTTACTACATTTTGTTGATATTTACTGATGCTTATCAAGAAATATTTCGCCATCACTATTTGTAATGTGTCACTGTGGTTGGAAAATCCTTGTGTCCCTTTTTGTTGTTAAATTAATGCCAGTTTTGTATGTGCTTTATTTGAGTATTGGTTGTGAAGAAAGGCAAAAAAGTGTTCAAATTTTGTGTCAAATACCATTTGTTAAACTAGAATATTATTGCAAAACCAGAATTTCAACATGTGGATGCAGGGCCCACATGGTGGTTCTTGGACAGGAAAGTGCAGGAGTCCTGCTCTTTGAAGGAGGCATCAGACCCCCTGGCCTCTGAGTGTTGGCGTCGTGCTGTCCACTCTACCTGCCCACAATGTTTACCCAGCACTGGTCAGATGTTTAACCTCCTGAAGGAGTGTGAGTTTTGCACAGAACTGCATTAGAACAGAAATAGAACTGGCACAGTGTGGGTCTGGCTTTTTAGATGTGTGCTCTTATAAATTCATTTATTTATTTTATGAAGCCAATGCTGTTGAAATGCCAGATATGTCTCTTCTCAAGATGTGAGTATTTATGTGAGTATTTTCAGAGAACCAGGCAGAACTTTATTGAACTTGACAGTTACATTTAACTATATCTAGCTAATTTGCAGGTTTTTTGCTATTATTTGACGCTTGAACTGATTTCACCCATATTGAGCTAGTCATGTAACCACTTAAAATATCCCTGTGATACCAAAATGTCATATTTTTACTTTTTTGAAAAGGTAGCCAACATGGCATTGACTTCAGAGACTTCATCCAGCATTGAGCGAGTGACTCATTGCAGCCTATCTTTACCCAAGTCTCTTTCTGTCAGGGCCTTCTGTCCATCCAGAGTTGGGGTTTTGCTTCTTCGTCCAGCACTTGGCAGGAAAATATGATATCTTCTTGGGAAAAAAAATAGAGTTTGGTTGAAAAAAAAACATATTTTTAACTCTGTATGCACTCTCTAATTTGGGTGTGTGTGGTGGGAATGCAGTACTGACCACAGTTTGGCTATGGAGGCCCTGTATCAAGGGCAGGAGAGCTCTCTTCTCTGGTTGGAAGGTCCATGAACTCTCTCTGAACCCTGGGATAGCTTATTTCAGTACAAATGTTTCATTAGGTATGTGTCATGATGCAACTGTGTCTGGATGTGTGCAAGCGCTGTTTAGGGTCCTTCTGTACCTGGGTGTAGCTCCACACTATACCTGTGAGTCCAACGTTGAACATGTCGAGCTGTAACAACCATAGGTTCTGCATTTACACACTTAGTCTGAGGTGGACAGGCTCCTGTTGGTTTCTTTGGTGACCCATTGTGGTTCTTTTTCTCTGTGACTCTTTTAATAAACCCAACCTTCCCTTTCCTGTTTCCTGGTAACATAGATAATTCCCAGACCTGCTTGATTGTCACCCACCATCCCTTTGTGTAGTCACTTTAACCTGTTATTAAAGTAATCTGATGTCACTTTCTCTGTCTTTCTGCCTTTCTTCTTCAGGAGTTAATTCCACTTATCTTATGTACCGCCTGCCTTCACCCAGAGCCTAAAGAGCGAGACCAGCTCCTTCACATCCTCTTTAACCTAATCAAGAGACCAGATGATGAGCAGAGGTATGTTAGCTTTTGTCTGTAACTTCAGTTGTCTCTGTTTTCAAGCCAACTTTTTAAAACCAGAGATGCTTATCTGTTGATTAACGTGTTTAGTATTACGGTTAAGGGACATCCTATATCCGTACAGGCAAAAATAAAATTGCAACCATCAAAAGAAAAGATGCCTTGATACACCTTATTGTTTGCTCATGTGAGTTTTTCTTTGTGTTTTCAAAGACAAATGATCTTGACGGGATGTGTCGCATTTGCAAGACATGTGGGTCCAACTCGTGTGGAGGCTGAGTTACTTCCCCAGTGCTGGGAACAGGTACAGTACACACAGTGCAGGTGGTGCACTTACTGAATGGGCTGTTACTAATTTCTTTTTATAATACAAATAAAGGCTTGCTTACACCTGCACCAAATTGAAAGCAGGTTCTTATCCAGCCTTTGGGCTATAACAACCTCAACCTCACCAACAAGTTAATTATCACTATACATACATATTACCGCTATCTATATTGATATACTTCTTTATGAAGAAACAAACATAATGACAGTACATTTGTTTACTTATGAATTGCATTTTCATTTTGCTAATAAATCCTGATGATACATTGTAGAAGTTAAAAAGTCATTTTTGTTTTATATTTTCTTGTGCAATATTGTACAATAAACAAGCTTTATGTGAACATACTATTTAGTGGTGTTTTAGTTGTGTTTATGTTGTACTCAAACTAAAAATAGTTTTTATCATGTCCCAGACCTAAATATGAGAAAAGTACTGTTTTCGTTGCCACCTGTATCACCTCATTTAACACATCTATGATAAATAGGATCTGCTGCTATGGCAACAACAGCTGCCAGAGGTTTGGCGGCTGAGAATCTGCCTAGAAAGACAAATTGTGGTTTCCACAGGGTCAGCGTGTTGATGATACACGAGTTGTTTCCATTCCTCGGTGGCTGCCCTCCCATCTGCCTTTTTCCTTCTTTCAACTTCTGCCCTTTTCTGCCTTTCAGCACTTCACTCATCTAAATGTCTTTCTCCTCTTCCGCAGATTAACCACAAATATCCAGAGAGAAGATTGTTGGTGGCAGAGTCCTGTGGAGCCTTAGCACCGTACCTGCCTGTAAGAACAGATTGTATGCACAACATGAAACCAGACCAAGTCCAAAAATGCATAAAATAGAGTTTTGCGTCTTCATTCACCTGGACTAAGAAGTACTTTGATTGCCTGCACAATTTATCCAATAAATCTAGATGTATATGGATAAATTCTTTCTGCTTTGTGGTTATCTTTTATTTTTTTCAGAAGGAGATCCGTAGCTCTTTGGTATTATCCATGTTACAGCAGATGCTCGCTGAGGATAAGGCTGACATGGTCAGAGAGGCTGTAGTCAAGAGTTTGGGTATTATCATGGGTTACATAGATGACCCTGACAAATACTCTCAGGTGTGTATGCTTGAAGGGAGAAGTGTCAAAAAAGTATTTTAAGTGTTCTTACAGTTAATGATGCAATTAAAGCCCTGTGATTTTGAAATGATTCTCCGTTTTTTGTGAGACTGCAATAAATGAGAAAAACAGTTGAATAGCTTCAGGGGGTGACCGTCCTGCTTCTGTATGAACTTGTTGGTGAATATTTATGCCTGTTTCTTGTCTGTGTGTGTTTCTCCCAGGGTTTCGAGCTGATGCTGCTGTCACTTGGGGACCCATCAGAGCGGGTGGTCAGTGCAGTCCACCAGGTCTTTATTCCTGCCTTTGCTGCCTGGACCACAGAACTGGGCACTCTGCACACTGCACTTATCCCCTCTCTGCTAGCACGTATAGAGAAACTACTTATGGTAAGAGCCCACCACACTCTTGTTCTATCTTCTATATTTGAAGTGTTTGTGTTTTTCCCACACTAAATGACCTGATACCTGAACTTGTTGTTTAGCAAGGAGAACATGGTCTGGATGAACACAAGCTGCATGTGTTCTTATCAGCCCTGCAGTCTCTCATCCCTCCTCTGTTTGCTGTGGTGCTACAGAACGCACCTTTCACCAGCAGAGCCAAACTCCATGGAGACATACCTGCAATAGAGGGTAGAACATCTGCAGATACACACACTCTACACACACAGGTCATCAGCAGAATACAGTCATTTTAGACAGCCACAAATACTATGCATGCTCACAGCAGTGGTTCTCAAACTTCTTTTTTATAGTGGAGTACCCCCTGAAATATATATTTTTTTAGTCAAGCACCCCCAACTCTCACTTCAGCATTTTTGGTTAAAAAAATTCAGAAAAATTTGTTCTTGTGCTAAAGGTATCTGTTTAATGTTTTCAAAACTTTGGAAACGTATATTTAGGGACCAAGCCTCGGAAGGGCCCTCTCGTCACTCAGAGATTATTGTATTTTGTTTGTTTTTATATTTAACTTTAATATATTAAAAATAACAATTTTTTATCAGCAAATTTTATGTGCAAAATATAAACTGAAAAGTGCCCTCTTTCATTGATGAGAAAAATAAATTGATCATTAATTAATAAAGGAACCTTTCATCAACAAAAAAATTTACTTCATTACTCAAATTAACTCATCTTGAATAACAAAAAGTAGAAATAATCTAAGAATACTACCAAGGCTTAAACAAGATGATAGACTGTAATAGTAATAATAAAATAAATAAAAATATTGAAATGAAATAAGGTCATGAGTGTCAATTTTATTAAATGAATATATTTATTGTGTTTTATATTTCAGCAATAATTCTCATTTTTTATTTTGTATTTGGTACATGATGACTTATTTATTGTATTTTTCCAAAAAATGTCAAGTACCCCCTGGGCATCTTCCAAGTACCCCTGGGAGTTTAGTTTAGTTTATTAGTGGAATGCCTCTTGAGATGTACCATCTCATTTTCAAGATTTCCACAAAATTAAAACAAAAAAAAAGGTACATACAAAGTACACATCATCAGCACTTGCAAATACAGATAGTAAAACACACACACAAATAGGACAAGACATGCTCCATCGTAACCCCCACCCCCAAATCCTCCAAAATAGCAGTACAATAACAGTGGTTCTCAAACTATGGTATTTTTGTTTGTACAGGTGATTCTAAGGATGCTTTGCACTTTTACTTTGATATAAGATACAGTACATGTACCCCCATTTGAGAAAGACTGGGTTAGAGGGTTAAATTTAGGGATGACCCTAGTATGTTTCTCATAGCTGTATCTCTTAAGGAAATATCATTTTATTCTGTCCTTGATTCCTCAGTAACCCGGTTCCCCAGGCCAGCCTCGCCCCTCCAAGATGTGGCAACAATCATAGGCAGCAGGGAGATGTTGAGTGCCCTGCTGCTACTTTATGACCACCAGCTTGAACATGAAGGAACCACTGGCTGGGAGAGCCTGCTTTGGGTTGTCAATCAGCTGTAAGATACACGCAAAAACACACACACACACAGCTCTAGATAGAAGTCTTGTTTTTAGCAGTGCATCATGTGTAGTGGACTGACTAAATGGTGTCTACGTCACTGAATGTGCATCTGCTTTATTTCCAGCCTTCCTCAGCTAATAGAGATTGTGGGTCGCATCAATGTGACATCATCAACATGCGTCCATGAATTCTCTCGCTTCTTCTGGAGATTCTGCCGCACCTTTGGCAAGATTTTCACCAACACTAAGGTAAAATCCAAATAGACCTTCAGGATACAAAAACTATTTATGTCACTATGGTACTGGTAAGCAGTTTTCAAAGCATCAGTTGTATTTCTTTTGTCTTACCTTGTAAACATTGATTAAAAGCCCATGTGTGTATTTTATTGTTTTTACAGAAACTTATGCTATTTTTAAATGCAACAATTAAGTTTTTATGGTTCTGCCTTTTTTTCAGGTTAAACCACAGTTCCAAGAGATTCTCAGACTATCTGAAGAGAATGTTGGTAAGATTCAAACTACACACAGACATGCACATCGGATGACAGTTTTTTCTGGTCTCTGCAGTAATTGTCAATAGGTGGAGCTCAGTTGTAGACACGGTTGCAGTAAACAAGCTATTTGCAGTCAAGTTATGGGTGTTCCCACTCACCCCCCTTTTTTTTTTTTAAATTCCGGACATGTTTCTGAAGTTCTAGGAGGTGCTTGGCCTTAACTGGCAGCCAACAGATTTTGTTTTGGTATTGTGGCCCTTTGTGAAATGTGTTTTGTATTGAGATGAATTTTGTGTTTATATCATCCTGACCTTAAATTGCTTTCCTTTTTAGTCAGTTCTTCTTAAACCAAAAGGATTTTATGGGCTGGAGACATACTACAGCCATGTTTTATTACCAAATACATGGTGTAATATATGAAGTGTACCCTGTTATTAAATGATATGCAAAGTGTCAAAGTATTAGTAGCTGCAGCTGTGTTTGTGATTTCTGCTTTTCCTCCTTAATTGTCTCTTATGGTGATATTCCTCTGTCAGATGCTTCAGCTGGAAATGGTATTCTTACCAAAGCCACCGTCCCCATCTATGCCACTGGAGTGCTGACATGTTATAACCAGGTAACATGGCAGGTTTTTTCAGAATAATAAATAACTTTGTGCCTGAAGATATTCTACCAATTAATTTCTTAGGATTTTCTTTACTCTCAAAACACCATTTTATCACCATTATACTGTACTTTCCAGTTTGGTAGAGAATATTGAGTATGATTCACATTAATACTTTTGGTCACTGTTTTGCATCTCAAGGGGAAGTCCACTACATATAAACACTGTGGCCAACAAAATGTTTTGAGCTGGATTTTTCAATCGTAATTCAAGTTTGGGGGGGGGGGGGGGGGGCCCTTTTTTCACCAATTAAAACTG
>JAPTGZ010000014.1:28648616-28686446 GCA_029814645.1 Fowleria isostigma | reverse complement strand
CCCTTAGGTTAAACCACTCAACAATAATTTATTTTCCTTCTGAGAGAAAAATACAAGATTTTTCCTAAATATATAAAACTAAAATACTGGTGTGATACTCTGCTATTGATCATTTACTGACTTGTGCATAGCTAAAAGTCATGACACATCAGCGAAATATGATGTCAGATTTAGAATAAGCATCCCTGATTTAGTCAAGATCAGAGTTGTTCTTTTGGCAGCTGATTGAGACATTTTTTGTTCTTCAATGTAATCAAAAAAACTATTTTGAATCACTCTTGAGCAGAAAGAAGCTATAATTTTCTGAAAACAGCCTCTTCAGTTTTAATGTTTCTTTACCTCTCTATGGTTGTGTGTTTTAATACTATTTCAAGTGAATCTGAAATAAATTTCTGAAAAAGTAAACGTGAATGAATAAACGTGAATTTCATGTTTCCTTAAACTGGTTTAAGGGGAATAGTATATACTGCAGTATGTCACCAGCAGGTGGCAGTACTGGCTGCATAACACATGATTCTAATAAACAGGTAGAAGAGGCGGAACATTCAGTTATTATTGTCTAAAAGTCGTCATGTCTTTTCTGTCAGTCGGTAATTCAGATGGTTTCATTTCATCTATGCACATTTACTCTTTTACAAAATTAAAAAAAAAAAATCATTTTTAAATTTTCCTCATTTCCATAATCACTTTCCAATGTGAAATTTGTTTAATTGCAAAAGTTTTAGGCATATCTAGGTTTGTTGGTTTTGCAGGGTTGAAATAAGCTTACATATTTATTTCTCATTCTCGTTTTCTTAAAGTAAAACAAGAAAATGCAGGAAATATGTGCAAAATCCTAAAAGATACACACAAATAAACTGAACTAAATCATTTCCAAAAGTTAAAGTCACCACTTAGTGTGACCCCTGACTCCATGACAAGAAACAGCACAAATAATTAGGAGCATCTTACATGTGTTGTATGAAACATGGCACAAAACATCATAATAACAATACAATAAATCGCACATTGACTGAACAAGTGTTAAAGACAAGTGCAAAGGGAGGTTACACAAAATACTTCCACTTTGGTTTATAGAAGCTTTTGTTTTTACTGCTATACAAACTTCCCATATATCCAGATGTATTGTAATACATAAATTGAAAAATGCTAATACCAGTATGTGGTATTAGAACTTTATGAAACCAACAAACCTAACGTTTGTATTGTCCTTGTATTGTCCTTCTGTGTGGACCCCAGGGATATTAGCTTGTCACCTTGGTGTCAGCTAATGAAGATCCTTTGAAAAATCAGACATTAATGTAGGACTAGGACTTTTGCACAGTACTGTATATTTATAAAAATACAGTGCTTTATGACAATAATGTAAAACAGATTTGGCTTAACTTGACAATTTTGGGATTCTAGAAAACAATTATCAACATTGTTTTAGATTATTCAAGAGTAAAAATTACAGTTAAACTAAAGTTACATCCCTAATTCACATCAAATGAAGATGAAATGAGACTGGAAGGTGACTTCTAATTGTAGTTCTGATCGACAGCTAAGAAAGGCAACAAAAATATTTAGTTCTTAATTAAACAAACCAACACACGCAATAGTTGTTAAATGCTGCAGTAAACACCAACATGACTTCCTGTCCTGATGTCAAATTTCATGCCTTGGAGGATGACCATTTTAATCATCTATGTTAGTTTCTGAGCAGATTGCTTCTGCCCTGCTCTGCAAGAGTCTGCTCCGCTGCCAGCGGTGTCCCCTTTCTCTGGGTGCCGCGGGGCGCTGACCCTTGTGCTTTAAGTTTCCACACTGACAGTGGAGTTGACACTGGACTGTCTGTGCTCAGCCTTTAAGTGTGAAGGGGTCAACATGGAAAAAATAACAAAGAATAACATATTTTGCCCCGTATAGCTCTGTCTCTTTTGAGATTTAGAGGAAATCCAACCTCACAATCTACTCTATCACAGCATAAGACAAGCCAGTGGGTGGAAGATGGTCTGTAATGAGGAATGGAAAACAGTGATATTGTGGTTCAGAGGGTTAAAAGAAGGTAAATTGTACTGAAATCTACTGTAGCTAGAGAATATTTGAGGGTTTGAAACTTTAGACAGTGATATTTACCATCTTGTTTCATGTGAAGAACACACATATAAAATGTAGTTAAATACTCTTGATTAATTTATTGCGTAATTATTAGGTCCATATTTTCCTTGCAGTTGACTACTTTAAAAGTTCAAATACTGTTCTGACATGAAATCTGAATCATTTCACTGTAAGCAGAAGCCCAGTTTTGTGAACACATGTGTACTGGGTCTGATCTGATTCCATAACAACATTAATTATTGATAAACTATCATAATAAAGTCAAGGCTTGATAATTATTTTGAGCCTGGGGTATTTCTCATGTATATTTTTCTGGAGTACAACACCATAAAAAAAAATGAAAAATGAAAATGACTGCTGAATAAGTGACGGTTCATCCCAAATTTACGCTTTGAGACTAAACAACATGAATCACTGCTGAATTTTATTCTTTAAAGCAGGAGTTTAAACAAGCTCTAGATGGAAGCAAAAAGTCTCTATAGGGCCAATGAAGCTGTAATGGCTGACAGCCCAAAACTCTTTCTTTATAGAAAGATCATATATTTTTCATCACAGTAATCCTTTGAACACAAATGAGGGGAATGATTTCAATGGACTTCTAAAGAGTCCTAGTATCACCAGAGAGTGGCAAAGACATGAGTTTGGTTTACCACAGCAGGTTGCAGTAAAAACCCATTGCAAAAACGCAAACTGATACTAACAATAAAAAAGGAATGCAGTAAAAGTTTGTATCACAACATCAGATGCTGCATCTGTGCACATGTATGCAAGTTAAACACAAAAATTCCAGAGTAGTCTAAAATTTTTGCTTCTCATTCTGGTCCTTCTTCTCAACCCCATAGGGAAATCATCCCCTAAATATGCATGTGATTAATTACGTGTCTTGTTATCACTGGCTAATCTGCATAGTACTCTCCTGAAAAAAATCCCTCTGATTACCATTCAGAAGGCCAGCTCACAGGTGTGCTGAGTAAATATACAACAGGCTGCAGCTCATCAAAACACACACACAGTAAAACGGTGCGACACGGGCTCAGGCCTATTCAGACATGCATATAGATATGTTCAAACAAGGACAGAACAAGTGTGCTCGCTCAAGTGTATAGACTCTAGGAGACATACACACATACACACACAGATAGCCAAAGTGGACACCCACTAAGAAGTAGACACATTATGCAGCTCTACTGACAGAAGGTCCAGGTTTCTCTCATACGGGTGGCAGTGTGGTCTGTGCCAACTCATTAAGTACACAGCTGGTCATAAGGCTTGGAGTGGGGTGAGGCCACAGGGACGCTCACATGGGTGTCTGATAGGAATTTCACACAATGCTCAACAATATAAAAAGCTCGTTACGTTTCTTTCTACATGTGAAACTGGTGTTTATTTGACTGTGAAATAAGTATCCATACTTTATGTGTATTACTGTCTGTTAAAAATTTAGTAGGGTGGTAGACTAATAGAAAATTAAGGTTGTGATACCAGCACTTATGTGAAGCAAGGAAGGGAGCTGCTTGTTTTTTTACAGCTTGTGTTAAATTCCTCTTACAGTGTCAGCATAGTGGCCTTTCATCTCAACAAACCTGAAAGCCTAATCCTTCAGGATAAATAAAGCTATTGCCACCGACATACATCTCAACTTACACTGGATTGTTGGGTTGATTTCATACATGTTTCCTCAAATTCTGTCAAACAGATTTTGACAGAATCACCACACCAATTGAGTCAAGGACTCCTAATTTTTTTTTTTTACTATTTTGCTGAAGAGGTTATGTGAGATTATGTACCGACCACTGTACTGATTTTCATTTAATCTAGTGGAAGGGTGGTAGATGAACTAAAATATAAAAACAACTAACTACCAAATGACATTAGTTGACAAATTAAGACCTTTGTTATTATGACAACCATCTGTTGTGCTAACCAGTGGCACAAAGAAGGAAAACAGAGCTCATAATTTGTCATTTGTTCAAAAGAAAGAGTCACATTTAATTTCAGTAGTCAGGATCGACTGCAGATCATTAACCAACCTCCTTTGAAACTTAACATTTTCCTGTGTGTAATATGTACAAAAAGCTAATTTCCGTACTAGTGATAATGTAGTTGCAGGGTTGTGCAAAGCAAACAAGGAGAAAAAATGTTACTATGATGAAAGGTGGAGACTCACAGATTCACACATACACTATAAATGTACATATTTACTGCATCAGTGACATGTATGTCTCAGTACGACTCACTCAGGTTCCATTTGAGTCCCGTGGTGACTGTCGTGCAGGGTCCACCTATGGGAATGAGGCTGCACCACTCCCCCTCCAGGCCTGTGTTTACCTCCAGTCTGTGGCTGCCCTGCTGACACAGAACTAGAGTCACCACCTTGTAGCTGGATGCCTCTGACAACCAACCACGTTACAGTCACATCCATATCTGTGATGACTCATATAACACAAGGGTGCATGGAATGAAAAAAAAAAATTCAATAACAGGAAACAATGCACTTTAGTTATCTTATAACACTCATAATAAAAATAATAACTTAAAAATAATTTCTGATTAACCCATAAAGACCCAAACAGCCACTGGCAAACAAAATAATCTACTGATCTAAAATGTTTAATAAGTTTTGAGTGGCTAAACCTATTAATACATGTAAATAATTGGTGTAAAATACAGTTTATCATCTTTCCATAGTCATCAGATATGACTCATTTGGACGTTCAGAGGCTCTGTAGTGAACGTGAATACACTGTCATCTTCGACAACATTGATTCATCAGTGAAACCCATGGAGTTGGATCAATGACAGTGAATGGACACACTTTGTTTTTACATTGAGTTATTGATGTCTTTGCTGAAAAAGTAACTTTTTCATCAGTTTTGTCTGTTTTTTAATAAAATAACCCTCAACTCTGAACTGAGTTTATATCAACATCTACACAATCAGGAAAATACATGATTTTCACTGGGAAAAAAAATGCAAAATACAGAGGATAATAATATAATAAATGGTGATAAGTCACTTAAGAAAGGTTACAGATGGAGGAAAAATTTATTTGGGAAGTGCCAGAAAGGGTCTTTGTGGGTTAATATGGTTTTTCCAAAAATATAGTCAAAGATTTTCTTCAAAAAAATCTATTTTCTCCTCAGCCCTCATCGAAAACGTTTAATTCTCTAAATATTCAGATATTGTTCTGCTGGGCATGTTTCCAGCTTCCCTGTTCCCTAAAACTCCAATTTCAGTAGTAGCACTGATGGTTTGTGGCTTGCACATCACACTTGTAAAAGTTGTAAAATAATAATTAGTTCCAAAATGTTTGTGATGTTAGGCTGGTAGGTCCCCTAGAGGTGTAAGATTCTAGCCTAATTGCAGAAACTGAATGTAATATTCATAAATACATATTCATTAGTGTATAATCACCCGAAAGTTATATTCTTGGGGGTTTCATGACCTCAGAATGACCTGTTTAGAAATACAGAAAGAACAGGTCCTAACCACTGAGCCAAGCTGTAGCATCATATTTCTACTGTAGTCCTAAACAAGCATGTTCCTCCTCTTCCAGTACTTTTTAAGGAAGGTGTCAAACAATGTTACTGTGATATTTCTGCACCTGTTACCACTTTAAGCAAAAAGGACAGAAAAATTATTTCAGCTGTTTGCAATTTACAACTTCACCAATAGGTGCCACTTCATTTCATGCTCTGAACTTTAAAACTCGCTGCACAATAAAAGGCAAAGATTACCAGAAAATGACTGAAAATGACTCAATTAACTGCTATCTATATTTAACTTCTAGCAGATAATTTGAGATTTTAAAAAATCTTCAATTAGAAACTACCTTCACTCAGGAGTATGGATTGATGAAGAGCTCTGAGAAAATGGTGTAAAACACCTGATGCTAAATATCAGTAAGACTAATGAGCTGAGCAGTGGTGTGTTGTTGCTACAAGTGAATTACAACTTCTAAAACACTGTTGCTTCACACACCGCTTCTACTGGCTGCACAGAAGATCTATCACTACCTCAGCCTCCAACAAAATAAGAACTATCGTCTGCCTTTGTGTTCCTACATGGTGACAATAATATAATAATAATATAATAATAATAATAATAATAATAATAATAATAATAATAATACTGCAATAAGTGTGAAGAACACTATACTGTCACACTGAGTTTGACCTTTAACGTGTCATGATTTTTTATTTTTTTTTTTACCTGTTTATTGCACATTTGGTTGATATATTGCATCAAGCTGTGCTTGAGGTATTATATTTATGAGAATGGAGTGGACAGACAAACAGACAAAATCATAATGCGTCTATATCCAGCACAGAGTTTGGTATGTACCTGACCCAATGATAAGTAGAAACAAAAGAAAAATAAGGTGTCATAGAATTTCTTATAATATGTCTTATATATTCTCAGCCCCACGTAAGAAACCTTGCTTCTCCGCCCAGGGACCAAGACTCATTATAATAAATGATTGCTCTTGTCAAAGCTGTAACCCATTTTCCCTTCCTACCAGAGTTAAAGAGCATACCTTGCCATTTTGAATCATTGTCTATTTTTACTGTATGTAAAAAAAGGAGTCAAAGGATTCCAGTACTGACAAGTAGTTAAGTAGCGGAGCAAATGAATACCTCAATGAAATGTACGTAATAAATAATATTTTATTGATAGAGGAAGAAGTATGTTAGAGGACAAATTTTAGACTGTCAAGAAGGTTCCCAAAAGTGTCTGAGGTACAGACAAAATGTTTTTGAGGCTGTGAAGTGTTCAAAAAGAAAATAAACATGAACAAATTTTCAAAATGTCATGGCATCCCTTTGAGAAACTAGGGCTTGCAGAAAAGCAGGTGCTTCACACACTGTAGATGCAAGGTTATGTCAGATTCCGCAGGCTGAATAATGGCTTTATTGTGAATACACTGGCTTTAATAAGGCCTGATGGTGGAAAATAGAAAAGGTCAAAACAGTGCCTCTATAAAGACAGCACAAAAGATGTCACTCAAAAATAAATCATATATTTAGTACATATAAAGGAAAAAAAAGAGCAAAAAATGAAATAAAACAAAACCAAAAAACCCCCCAAAAACTCAAACAGTTTATTTGTTTATGCATCATCAACACTTGAATACCTGCAGGCTAATAGCCCCACATTTACTCCAACTGCCATAGAGTCATGCATAAACACAAAGACTGGAGAAGTTGACAGCTAGAACTCAGATTAATTATCTAAAGGAATCATAACACACTTACAAAGACAGAAAAGACAGTCACACTCAATTAAGAGTTTGAAATCTTTCAAGTGTGACATCTGTGAAACAGTGTTTCCTTTGCTAGGCTTCTTGGAGATGCAAAGCCAGAGGGAAGGAAACATGGGAACATTCTAAGCTTTGGAGTTTCTGGTGTTCAGGAAACATCCCTGAGGTTGTTTTCTACAGAAAAACTTAGTTTCAGTGTCTAAGTGTGTCAAGTGACAGAGAACAGAAAGGGGGGAAAACAAAGAAAGTAACACATATGAAAGCTTTTTGCCTTAGTTTCAAATTAAATGTTTAGTTAAAGAAACTATATGTTGTATTTTTTACTTTCAAACAGTTAAAAAATGACCTAAAAATATCATTAAAGAGTTTAGAATAAAGAACTCTGAAGTTATGCCTACGATGCCAAAGCATTGGTTTACAGAGATACACTACATTGCCAAAAGTATTGTCTCACCTGCCTTGACTCGCATATGAGCTTAAGTGACATCCCATTCTTAATCCATAGGTTTAATATGACGATCCACATTCTGCAGCTATGACAGCTTCAACTCTTCTGGGAAGGCCTCCACAAGGTTTAGGAGTGTGTTTATGGGAATTTTTCACCATTCTTCCAGAAGTGCATTTGTGATAATCACACACTGATGATGGACGAAAAGGCCTGACTCAATGTCTGCTCTAATTCATCTTAAAGGTGTCCTCTGGGGTTGAGGTCAGGACTCTGTTCAGGCCAGTCCAGTTCAGCCACACCAAACTCTCTCACCCATGTCTCTATGGACCTTACTTGTGCACTGGTGTACAGCCATGTTGGAACTGGAAGGGGCCATCCCCAAAAACTGTTCTCACAAAGTTGGGAACATATAATTGTCCAAAATGTCTTGGTGTGATGAAACAAGAGATTTTGGACAGTTCCTCCCTTCCTTTCACAGGTACAAAGCCAGGGCTGGAAGACCCTCCATCTTCTCTAAGGTCTGTGATTTGGGAGCATTTCAGATTTCCTGTCAGTTATGTCAAAGGAGGGAGAAAAGTCGACAAAACAAGAGCGGTGTGCCGGTGTTTGGTGAAGATCGGTTATATTTAAAGTTTTTTTTTTTAAAGAAATTGGTCTCCTTTACTGTACTGAAAACATATTAAAAGTGAATCACACCAAAGACCCCTGTACTGAAAACATACCAAACAGAAATTTGAAATATCAATAATACATATAACCCACTTAAAGCTATATTCTACAAAACAAAATGTGTCTAGGAAAAAAATAATCAAATTCAAACATTTATTAATGTTTTTCAAATGTATGTAGTTAATCAGAGTTAATTGTAGGTGATTTGATGGAATGAGGTGCTTGGTAATGATGTGCAAGTGCAATGAACAGAGAATTATAAACATAAAACCTAATATAAAAATGCACTCTTGCACTGCTTCATTTTCAGAATTTATGACATACAATATCACCTATTTAATATTTGAATACCCCATTTTGTTGAACTTACTCCACCTGAAGCATCACCCTGTCATTTAAATCAGTTTTTGCTGACAGGTTTCAGTCCTCAAAATGGCATTCGGTAAATAAGCTCAAAAAACTGTCCAGATATGAGCAGCCCCACCTAGTGATATACAGCTCAACTGGGCTGTTCTGTCAAACAGGAAACATTCTAAAGCATTTTTAAGTAACTTCACATTGCCCTGTGACCAAGACACAACAGAATAGACAGCAATATAAACACAAAGACATAAAACAGATGAACTCAGCGTAAGTTTTTTTTTTTTTGTTAGCTCCATTTCGGGTAAATTTAGCTTCACCTTGGGATGCAGACTGATTAAAACATCTTCTTGTCGTGTAGGGACTGAAAATAAATAAGCCTAGAGTTCTAACAGTGTCCCCACCCATAATTTAAAAAAGAGACATGAGAATTATGCAATGCCCTGAGCTAGCTATAGAGAACACAAGACTAGGGTACATTTCCCAGAGATAGCACAATAACACTTTGACACCTCATCTGGGATACAACAGCTAAAAACAAACAAGCACAATCCTGATTAAGTCAGTGCATTTCTGTGACTCTTGTCTGACTCAAAGCTCATTTTCTAAAATAAGCAGGTTTAATAGAGCTGCTAGGAGAAAAAATATAATCTCAGGCGACATAAAGGAATCCTGTGGACACAGCTGCCTTTAGCTCAGTCTTCATTTGAACAGTACAGTACGTGCAAGATTGTCTTGAAATCATGAACCACTCTGTGTGTATTGATTGTACCACCAAATCCTGAATCAAAGCACGTAACAAAGCTGTGATTGTGCCGTATAGGGGGGTGAGGATATTTGGCAAAAGTTGTAAACACTTCAATTACACATGTAACTTGAACAAATAGCACTGGGCCTTTAGAAGGTTGCGTTCACCTTCATGTACAAGCGTCTGCGTTCATCAGTCGCTAGCGAATTGGAGTTGCATTGACAAACGAGCTTAATTTACCCTCGCTGAAGTAAGATTAATTGGAGGTGTCGAGGTATGAAGCAGCAAATGACAAACGCGCCTTTGGAATAATGACAAGACGTAGGGACGAAGTGCTCGAGAGAGAGGTTTACTTAACGTATTACAGGGTGTCATCAGGAGGTGTGACAGTTAGCTGTTTGTCCCGTAGATTTCCCAAATAAACAACACCGGAAATAAGAAGCGGGCAAAACAAAAGCAGCAGTGTGCGCCCAAAATGGTGCCTGCTCAACCCACTTGTAAACTCAATCAAGTGAGGAACATAAGAAAGTGGCTGGCACTGAGGCAGGCAAAAAATTGGGAGCATCAGAAGAGACACTTGCTCCCTCATACACAACACCATAAGAGCAGACAAGTGTGTGTGTTGAACACAGAAATACAGTGATCAACACTGCAATCAAGGTGGAAGCAGAGCAAGGAAAAAGAACATTTTTGAGAGCGAACAACAAATTAAGCGGAGGAGCGGGAGAGGGATGATTAGAAACAGTAGGAGATGTTAGAGTCCCAGAGTGTTGGTCTCGGCTCATGAAAAAAACCCCCACAGTGGAGTGCTGTGAATCCTAACTTTTAAAGCACACCTATAACCCTGTACAAAATAAAAGATTGAGTAAGAAGCACGGTCAAATTTAACGAATGATGAAAGATTTCAAGGATATATCTGAATGAACAATACTTTCAAGTTTCATTATACAACACCTTTGAAAAAAATAGCCCTTAAGCTTTAAGCATGTAAAATTAAAAAAAGATGATGGGACACAGTCATTGTAACTGCACAGCGGGGAGCATATTGTGTGTCTGATGTGCAAATGATGGCTAAGCACAGTGTGTTTATAGTAATATACTCACAGGTCTGAGTAGGTACGCCAGGCTAGTGCCCTGGATGATAAACACGGGGAGTTGAGTCATGGAAAGGGCATGGTGGAGCGTCTCAACAGATGCCATTGTTTGGTCAAATCTGCCAGCGAGACCACCCAGCGTCACAATGGCATCCACCTAAATAAAAACAAGACACAAATATTAGACATAAAACATTACACATTTTCTTAAAGTGGCTATATACATAAAAATAACATAAAATTACCATTATAGTGTTTGAAAAAAGGAGATATAATATTAAACCAAAGATGCCATTAAGTTAGATTGTAGAGATATGCATTTAATATGTTCATACCACAGTTCAATAGATGTATGTGATCACTAGAGACAGTACTGAGTTAGTTGGTCTCCAATGGTGAGAAAAGCTAAAAAACAATCTTTAGAATCAAAGGAAGTGACAAAGAGATAAAAGCTACAAATATTGTTGTTGGTTTCATCACTGGACACAGCTGTGAATGACAGGAATTGAGTTTGATGCTGAAATTGCAGTGTTTACTCTACACAGCCAAGTTTGGTTATGAAGCTTATGAAGGTATAAAGTAATTATGTGATGTTGCTATCTTTGTTAAGTCTCACAATTCATTGTAAACTGTCACAGTTCTACTATTTTTAAACAAGATCCAGACAGACAGATCTTTGGTTTTATTAGTCTTATATATGTTCTGGAATGTGACTTTCTCTGCTGCTGTTATCATTATCAATACTACAAATAACTCCATTAAGAGTACAGAGACCTTTAGAGAATGAAGCCCTCTTCAGAAGATTCAATTATAGAATTAAATAAAAATATGTGCAATATGCTGCTAAGTCTTGTGCAATATTACTCATCACTCTGGCTTTTATTGATTAACTGCTGGCTTTACACATTTATTTTTAGCTTTTATTTAGTGATTGTTAGGTTTTACTTAACAATCCAAGTTCTATTCATTGCAATGTATGAAGCACTACTGAGCCCAAACAAAATTTCACAACATGGATAAAAAAGTACTTTTGTTTCGTATGGTATGGTATGGTATGGTATGGTATGGTATGGTATGGTATGGTATGGTATGGTATGGTATGGTATGGTATGGTATAATTATAGACGGTTCTTTTGCTGGGTAGTGCTGCTTATTTCACTGAAAAATAAGAACATTTTTAAAGCATAAGGCAAAGGGATATGGTTGCTAAACACAAAAGAAGGAGTCAAAAAGTGTCTCCTGCTTCTGGGAAATGTTAGTAACAGGCAATTATCTTCATGGGGCTAATGGAGGCTCTAATAAGATTGTGAGAACATCTAAATCCTTTCAGGAATATGCGAGTATGCACATCTCAAGGGCTCAAGGAAGTTAATCCTATGACTGGTCAAATACAGCCTTTTAAAATATGTTAAACTGCTTTTGTGTCATCAAGTAGGAAGAAATCTTCCTCAGAACATTTGTACCGAAAAGCCTGTGATGTGTTTCTTCTTATTATTTATTCTTTTAATTTGTTTTTGAAAGGCATTGTTTTAACAACTTGATAATTAGAGAAAAAAAACAAAACAAAACCTAATCAAGTCCTTGGTAGAGTTTACAAAGGAAAAAAAGAACAAGCTCAAGAACACAAACAAAAGACAAAAAAAGCTAAACAACAGTGGGGATAATGACTTTATGAAAACATATGGAGGACAGATACAGAATGAATGGTAGATCAAAGTTAATTTAAGTCATTACAATAAAAATCAAACTCCAGAATTAAGAGGCCACATCAAATCAACTGAGCTAAGTGGATTACTTAAAGTAATACCATTTCCTGCAACTTCAGAGTGTAGATAAGGCTGTTTTCAACTTTGAGCCAGCAGCTAACTTAAGTACTATATTTACAGCTCTCAGCATTTATATCCTCATACAAAGTCCCCATGCAGTCAAGGACCAGTGCTGACAGCCTTAAAACCCAAAAGAGTGTAGAGGGCAGAGGTGCTGTCAGAGGCTGAAAACTGACAGTCACACCAACTTACAAAACAAACCCATATACCATCCATCACATTCACTCTGCTCACCATTTTCAGCCCAACCCAATACAATACAAATGGATTAATAAACAGTATGTCAAAGCAGAATTTATATCTATTTTCACTGCTTATGTTTGGATATCTGTGTTAGTGTATCTACCAAAATCAGACATGTATTACTGAAACATGTATGATTAATTACAAATTTACCAATTTCTTTCTTTGACCATATATGGAGTCTGAAAAAACCATAAGGCAGGAAATATTAAATGTATGTATCACAGGATTCACCAATAAAAATAAAAAAAAATCTGATTTTTTGTCTTTTCCGTGGAGAAGAGTCAGAGTGTGCATTCTGACTTGCATTTTGTACCAGTGCCACAACAAACTCAATTTCCTTTAATAATGACTTTTATTCTAATGTTGCCCACATCCTGATGAAGAGCAACACACAGTATTTAACAGGCAAACAAAAGATCCTCCTTCAACCGTAACATCGCCTTTCATTTGACTGTACCTAAAATTTGCCATTTGTAAGTTCAGCTCACAGAGACATTGTTCAGGCTTGGGTGAATCAGAGCAGGGAGGAGCTCAGGGCTCTGCTGAGCAGGTTGGTTGAAAAGGACCAATCATGCAAAATGTGCTTGGCAGATTTACCAAAAATCAGGGATGAGACAGGACTGTGTAAGGTTTGAGCTGCCCAATAAAACAGGAATGTTCTAGTTGAATGATGTTCTTTTGTAGCCTGATAATCAGTGTCTGGTGTTCTTGACAAACACTGTAATTACAAAAGAAATTATTTAAGACAGCTAGAAATAGTAATGGGGTATTATTAGGCATGAACTATTGCAATAGTTCATGTTTTGATGCACCCATTCTGTAAAGAAATCACAGAAATAAATGTAAAGGAAACACCTGAGATACGTTTTCTTTACCATGAATGATACTTGATTTTTTTTTTTTTTTTTTTTTAGAAGACCTGTACTATATATCGCAGAAATGATACTTAATTCATTAATCAATACAGAAAGTTTCTATCATGTTTGTATTTCCACTTCCTCTTCATAGACAGCCTCCATCTCAACATATTCACAATCCTCCTGTAGGTAAAAGGCCTCCAGCCCATTCTGTGCTATGGCTCCTTACATAACATTATCAGACTATTTACTGAGCAGCGTCTATCACAGTACAAAACAACTAACTCCTTCTCCCAGGGTATAGAGCTGAAAAGAAGAGTGTTGAGATCGAGGTTATTTCAACATCTGGCTGACGCCTCCACATGCACTGACAGAGGCAATGTCCTCACCGTAAACAGCACTCGGCAACCAAACTCTTCTCTCAGAGAAAAAAACAGCTTGTGATGCAAAAAAGGACAAAAACCCTGATTTAAATAATTTAGAATACTTTTATGTGATTTAATAACATTTTGGAATAAATGAATCAAACTAAATGAAGAAACAGCTCAAAACTTGGTTTGATGTCAATAAATTATCTCTTAATATAAAGAAAACCAAATTTATGGTATTTGGAAACCAATCTGAAAGCAATATTAAATTAAAAATCTCTTAAGTTTAAATTGGAAGGGTTTAGGAGACCAAATTTCTTGGGATTGTGATTGATCATAAAATTAACTGGAAAAAACACGTTGAATATGTAAAAGGGAAAATCTCAAAATCAAGAGCAATCCTGTACCTGTAGCCAAAGACATGCTAAATCACAAAGGTTTGTAGTTAATTTACTGCTCACTGATACTTCCTTATTTAACTTACTGTGTTGAATTATGAGGATCTACTTCATCATAAATCAAGCGAGATATTATTATCAAACTAATCCATTATTTTTAAATTCTCGTGTTTTAAAGTTTAAAGACTTGGTTTGTAAAGAACAATGGAAATCACATTTAAAGCTAAAAACAGAACATTACCAGTCTGTGTGAGAATATTTTAATAGTGCCTGAAAGTAAATATGAATTGAGAGATGGATGCCAATTTATGTTACAAAATGCTAAAAAAAGTTTAAAAAGATGCATTTCTTTTAAAGGGGTTCAACTGTGGAATAGTGCAATGTACTTCCTTTGTTACGTTAAAAAAAAATAAATTATATACATCTATATTTGAGAGTTATGACTAATTGAAAAAAGTTACATATACATATATGTTTAAATTTTTTTCCTTTCTCTATGACAACATGTATTGTGTAGCTTCAGATGTAGAGTAGGCGAGCATTAATAAGTGCTGCTTCTGCCTGAGCCAATTTCAGTCAAATTATAATATATCTCTCTTCTTCTGCTGTTTTGAAATGCAATTATGTCTGAAATAAACTATGACTATGAGAACGGAGCTTGGAGTGTGTCCAAATATTTGGAGGGGAACCTGTTAAAGCTGGACGAGTCTGCTGTTAATTGACATTTTATAAGTTATAATGAAATCCATACAAAAACAAAAGCAACAACTCATAAGAATATATTTTCATATTTAAAATGTTTCTACCCCATGGAACTCAGCTACAAGCCCATTTATCACAACCAAAATAGTTATAAAAATTGCATTTCTGTATAGGTTATAGCAATTGTTACTCAAATAGGAGTAAATAATGCATATGTTGAAGACTAATTACAGTCAGAGCAAAACCTACAGGATACAGTTTAAGACTAAATCTATATTTTGCATAATCCCTAGTGGTATCATTGTGTTCATTCATCTCGGCACCCACCAGTTTCATTGCTAATATCCTGCCTTTCTCTTGGTGATTGTCTCCATAAAAAAAAATAAATAAATAAATAAATAAAAGTATACAAAAGGATGCCCTGACAGGACCAGAGCTGCTACAAGAAGAAGCAATGAAAGCGAGCAGTACTGGTGAAAATAGTCTGTCAGTTCAAAATCCACAACAACTTGCCAAAACTAAAAAAAAATAAAATAAAAAAAATAAACAGAATGCTGATAGGAAACAAGGAGCAGTGACGAGGGCAAATAAAATTGGCATATTGTGTTTTGACCCCCTTTGACACACCGGTTTGTCGGAGCTTCCACTTCCTATCGACAGTTCTGTTGTGTCCGCTATGCATATCAAACTCTACATAACTCAATTTTTATTTGTTCCTATTCCGTGTTTGTTTACTAAAAGCACAAAAACAAGCAGGGCAAGGAGAATCTCATGACTGAATGCTGGAAATTTAACAAGCTGGTTCTACAGACACTACCGTACCCTCTTGTGATTGGCCGGGGGAGCCAGAGCAAGCAACGCCGGCTCGGAGATCAACACAAAAGCTCACGTCTCTTTATTGAGGCTGATGAACAGATAACAGAGAAAGAGAGGCGAAAATGAAAACAGTGATGCTGTGTATGTTTGCAACAGTGAAGGAGAGACAAGCTAACTAGGACAGAGCTGGGACCGTGAGAAGACAAACAGAGCAGCACATGCACCAGGTGTTGGGATAAATATCAAGTACATACAACAGGTGCACACAAACACACATAAACCAGCCTATTATAAAAGAATAATATGGATTGGAACAAAGACGTGCACACACAGTCACACATATTTCAGTGTAAAGGTATACAAACAAACACATGCTCATCCACCCACAATAATCCTCTGATACCATTCTTTGGGATTTCACCCAGCATACTGCGAGATAAATTCTCTAAATCGAGCGCTAAGCTGTGTGAAGGAAAACATTGAGGGACTAATATGCTGAATCTTAAACAGTGGCACAGTAATCTGCAAATCACCCTTTTATTATTTCATGTGTTTCATTCATTTAAACAGGAAAAGTGAGGAAATTAGTTAAGGCAAGCAAGAGAGAAAAATGACAAGGTAGGATATTAAACAATTAAAAAACTTGTGCTTTTACAGAACTGCTCCCTAAAGTGTTGGAGGGGGAAAAAAAGTTGAAATAAGGGGCTTAGTGGGTCAAGAAATCCTAGCAAACAAACAAAAAGTGATCAGTGGCAACTCTTACAGAGTGAGAAAAAGCGATTGTTGGACTCATATCTCTCACAGGCAGACGACTAAAACCCAGAGCCAGTTCAGAGGCAGAGTAAATATTAGCCACGTTGGAGAAAAAGGGCCCACAGAAGGAAGGACAAAAGTATATATCCTCTTAAACCCTGACATCACAAAACAAGTGCAAACACACAAGCTAGCAGCACATGTACATATGAAGTGAAGTGTGTGTTTGTGTGTCTGTAAGCATCTTCTTCATGGTCTTTCATCAGCTTTGAGATGTGAAGTGATTGAGGCACTCGGCACTGATTGGAGCAACACTCGGCATGCTGATAGAAATTCTAATAATGGAGAAAATAAAAAGATAAAAAAAAAAAAAAGTAGCAGAAAGACAGAGCAGATAAATACTGTAAATAGGCAGTGACATTACACTCTCTTACGATAATTGTCAAAGTTATAAAAAACTCAGATAACACCTTCCCCTTCTCCTCTGAGAGATGCAGATTCTGTAAACCTCAGCTGACATTTTGTGAGTCAGAATGGAAATCCAGTCAATCTCTGGATCAGATCACTGTGCGTGTCTGGCTCTGCAGCAGCTGGCTGGGCACGGTGCTTCGTTCTGGCTGGTAGCTCATTTCGTAAATTTGGGATATCAGGTTGTTTTGAAAAGCTCCACTCTTTGAAAAGATCACAAAGAAAATGAATTATTTTGCCTTAAATGCGGGAAATCACAAGTTACAGGTCACTTTTTTACTGTAGGTGTAAATGTGGGTAATGTTATTCCAATAATACGCTTAAACATGAATTTCTTCAGGGGACGTCGAGTGGGTTTGCATGTTCTTTTCCGGCAGCGCATTGTTTCATATTCATACACCCACACAAGCTTCCAGCTGGGATCCGCACAGTCCAACACCATTGACCTCTGAGCAGCTCATCTTAAGTAGCTGAGGACTGAATGCCTTGCTTAAGGGCATTAAACTCTGAAGCGCTAATGGAGAAAGGAGCAGTGTTTATTCACTTACTGCTGTTGCTGCATTTGTGACAATATTCATACTTAAACAATGTTTATGACAGATTTGTTGATTGAAAACATAGTGGACTTGTGTATATGTGTTCACCTTTAATTGCTCTTTCTGAATCTCCTTCAACATGATGGCCAAACACTTGGTGAAGTCCGTTAGATCCTGGTCAGCTGTTTCGATCAGCCTGCATCCCTGCATGCACAAAGACAAATGGAAACACACATAGGCAACAAAACACAATCCGAAAGACGTACACATGTACCGACAGCAGAACAAAAATGCAGACGGAGATAAGGGATAGCGGGATAAGAGAGAACAAAAAAACAGAGAGAGGCACAGAGATGCAGAGAGGTATAAATCAGTGTTTTAGTCTTGTCTGGCTGTCTGCGAGCTGTGTTCCTGAATAATGTAAAGGTTCCAGTCAGTGGCCCTAAACTACAGAATCCAGGTAAACAACCACGCTCTGGGTTCCTCTCCCCATGTCTCCTTTTACTCCACACACTGTCACCATTCTCCCAAAACACTCCAACCTCCATATTTCACACCAACACACAGCGCAGTCAGTTCACACACACTTGTTCGCTGTGCTCTGTTTGATCCCATCCACCCTCCCCCTTTCCTCCTTCCTCCATCTCATCCCCCACCCCTGTGTCTCTCTCTTTCCCTTGTGGATGCTTTTCTGTTCTCTCCCTTCCATTTATGCAGAATTATTCACCGTTTCCGACAAATCTCTGAAGGAACGCCTCAAACTTTCCCATTGTTCTGCTCCTAAAGCATTACCATAACATTCTGTTCTGTGTTTCCATAGAAAAAGGGATTGCTCGTTTTTATAAGGCAACCTGTGTGATATCTGTGAAGGACTAATATTACAGACAGAGGAAGAGTGGGAAAGAGGGAGAGGAAGAAGGAGAATGTCACAGCTGAAGGCGTCACATAACTGTGAGCGACTGTGTGATCATGTTTATGGGTGTGTGTGGTGTATTAGATCTGCATTTCAGCAGGAATGTGATCACAGTAACAGAGGGACACAGATACTGCATTTTCTTTCCATTACATGCATGTGTAAGTTTAATCTTGCTGTTTATTCATGTTTGTTGTATAAGTATTATCGGAACCAAGTCTCACCTCTCCTCAAATATTCTAGCTTGAATTTTGCTGGTTTAAAACAATAAAAAGTCCAGTTCTGAAAAGAATTTGCATTTTATTTTTTTGACCTTAGACAGTCATTTACTTGAACAAATCTCTTGTACAACCACAAAAACAAGGAACAGGGAATCAAGAATCTGTACGGCAACATTTGAGTGCTGGAGTCTGGTAGGTGAAGTGTTTTTATATACAGTCATGGAAAACATTTTGAGACCACCCTATGTTTTCTTCAATTTCTTGTTCATTTTAATGCTTGGTACAACTAAAGGTACATTTGTTTGGACAAATATCATGATAACAACAAAAATAGTTCATAAGAATTTAATTTAAGAGCTGATATCTATCCGTTTTCCACGATTTTCTTGCTTACTGTGTACACATAATGTTCTGCAAGAATAATTGCTATATCTACGTGCACTTGCAATGGATACTTCTGTGTATGTTCCTTGTGTATATTCTACATGTATAGTTTCTATGTATTTCGATATGTATAACCTTTCTGTAAAATTTACTATGTATAGTTTTATATGCACAATCTACAAGTCTACTTGCTTTTTTTGTACATATCCGTTCATATACATATGATTTCATGTATAGTTCTGGATGTATAATTTTATGTGTAGATTCTTCATATATGGTGCTTGTGTATACTTGTGGTTATGGCATTCTCATCTTTTTTTTTTTTTTTCTTTTGTTGCCAATCCCTCCATGTATGTCTGTGTACACAGATATGAAATGCATATGAACAGTATTGAATATTGTACATATACATGTAACTTGTACATGCAGTGCATAAACTCAAAATGAACTAAACTAAACTAAACTAAACTAAACTAAACTAATACACTAAGACCATTTACAGTCATGTTTTCAAGATCAAATACAATGACACCTAATATTAATAATAATAATTTTTATTTGTCAGTAGTTTGTCACCACACACTGAAACTTGTCTTCTGCTTTTAACCCATTCTAGATCATACATCAAACACACTACATGCTGCATGTTGCTAGCCATATCAGGTGCCCGGGGAGCAAATGGGGGGTGTTTAAGTTCCTTGCTCAAGGGCACATCAGCCAACAACTCTCTGCCAGTCCAGGGAATCGAACTGGCAACCCTTCAGTCACTAGCCGACTCCCCAGCCATCTCAGACATGGCTGCCCCCAAGGTAGGTTTTTTTGTCCCAATTTTGGTCCCATTTTTGGCCCCAATATTTTATTAAAAACTCATAAATTTTGGGATGGCTCAGAGCATGAATATAAGTTTTTTTTTGCATTTATTTGAGGTCATCATTAGGTACATTCTGGGGGAAAATATGTCTAAATTTCTCTTTTATTATTGGGTCTAAAAAGCTGGCAAAGTGCCATACACAATCTTAACTGTATTTTATGTCAACCACCACACAGGGAACATTGCATTACAACTGAAATGTCACTCAGATCAACACTGGGGAAATGGGTTTTGACTCCGTCTAAGTGCAATTTGATGATTTAGTCTGTGTGTTCTTGTCACTGCAGGTGGGACTTCTGAGGGGTTTCGAGCATAAAAGCCATTTAACCCCAACCAATTGTTGATAGTCACTTATCCACTTACACAGTGTGATTTCAGCTCTGAATCCCTGCACCATCACTCAGACTCAGAAATAGGGCATTAACAGAAAAGCTGTGGCACAAGTCGACGTAACTTTGGAAGAGTCAACAAGTCACATGTAATTCTCTCTCTCTGTCCCTCCCACTACTCGACAGTGTGCAAGCCTGCATCCAACGCATGTCAATACTCTCATCTTTCTACATGAAAACATAGAGCGCAAGGTGAAACATGCACATACACGTTGCCACTTAATGTTGTGTCCTTAAATTCAAACAAAAATTCAAGGAGTTAGCCTATGCTTAAATGTTTGAGAAGGACTGGTGATGTTTGTGTCTTGCAAGTTTTTTATTCTGCACTTTACTGTATAATAGTGAACTTTAGTACAAGTTGCTCATTGTTGAACAATGGTGTGTCTGTGTCGTTCCTCTGCTGTCAATGTGATGTCATCATACAACTTGGTGACTCATCTTCAGCGTTATTGACAGATAAGTCTATCTGAAAAAAATCTGAAGTCAGTAATGCCTTACTCAAAAAGCATGATATTTTCTCACCGAGCTGATCTTGCATCAAGTTACTGAAAGTTCAGTGTGAGGATAAATGCAGTCTTGATGTAAAGGTTACTTGAGAAGAACAAGTTCAGATTAAAACAATAACTTACAACATTTCTGCATATCATATAGACTCAAATTCAGAAAAATCTGAAAGTTTATTTTATTGCATTGCCCATTGTGTTTGGATGCCTGTTACTGGTGTCTTATCTAAACTAATGTTAACATTAATCCATTTTTGGTTTACAAATTTTTTAGGAAAAAATTCTAACACAAAGTATTTGTGGTTTCTTCCCACTTTCCACTCTGAACTAAAGTTCTCTGGGCAGTGGACCAAATAAGACATCTGAAGATATAATTTTTAGCTTTCATCACTCACACATCAACACTTTATAGACCAAACAATCAAAAATTAATCAAATTGCCTGTCTCCTGGGAAGACCAGATGAAAGAAGCATTTCATAGGAAGAAGGCCAAGTACAAGGAACCCGCATGTGAATGCCAAGGCAGGCAATGGGAGACCTGATGCTTCCCCACTAAGGCTCTGCAGGGCCCTCAAGCTGCTGAGGGTAAGAAAGCCCTCAGGAACATCATGGATGCTATTGAGAAGGCATGATGATGGCTTTAGAATAAAGGATGACCTAGTACCTAAACACAGTCAGGGAGTGATTGCCTGTGGCTGTGTCACCGGGCAAAACATATGACAAACCTTGATTATCAATATGGATGATGTGTAGGCTTCACTAGTTAAAACAACCAAGAAAATAACTGACTAATCAAATATAAAAATAATCTGAATGATTTTTTCACTAGATTTAAGTGAAAACATTTTATTCCATCACCTCATCTGTTGCATATTAGTGTCATTTTGGTGAAAGTAACAGCTTTCATGATCTCCTGCTACATCTCAAGGTCATTTAATAGTCTGTCTTTTACAATGATTTAATTGAGAGGCAGAAATTACACAATGGGCTTTTAAAACTTGTGACTCAGTTAATGATCTCGGCACAAAAGTACAACATATGAAGTGGGTAAGTTTTGAAACATATTGACTCTTGGGGTTCCATTGCTTACAAGGGACTAGGCTACAAAACAATATTGACAAATCTCGTAATATAATTTATTGCAATAAATGTATATGCATAGAGTTAATTTTCAGAATTTTCTCATCCAAAATACAAAAAGAACACTTTAGTTTACTTAATTATAAATTATGTTGAATTCTTTTATTATTATAATTGTTTTAACTGTTCAATCTCTATTTTTTCTGAAATATTTGTGAATTTCTGACCATAAGTAATAATTTAAATTACAGTTAACTCTCCAAACTGCCTTTAAATTGCTAAGAAGTATCAATTTGGCATTTATTGTGATAATTATTAACCACTGACACAAACATTTTTGTAATGATAACATTTAAAATCAAGAGAGAATGGGAAGTATTATCTATACGTGTGTTGCATCTCAATACTTTTGTCCATATAGTGTATTCTCTGTCTCTTTTAATATCTGTGGGGTTTTTATGTTTGTGGGTCAGTTTGTGTATGCACCTGTAAGTCTTGGTGTGTGTATAAGTTGTGCTCAACTCACCTTGTCTGCATAGAAAGCTTTTACCTCTGCAGTAATGGAATCAAAATCCCCACTGATATAGTCTGGCAGGAAACTGCATGCAAGGATAGAAAGAGAGAGAGGATGAGTGACAGAAGTAGAGGGTTAAGATTGCATGAACGACAGGGAGACACAGAGTGTGAGGCAGAGATAGAGGAGAAGAGGAGAGAGGGGACATCGGGGCATGTGTCACTTCTTTGATCTGTGCAGCGAGGGAGAGGAGTGATGCCACCAGGGGAAGACAGAGAGACATGGAGAGTGACGAGGTGATTCTCTGTGGCACTCGGCCTAGTCTTGTCCCTTATACAAAAGCCCACATAGCTAACAGGACAGATATATACAATGATGTAAAAACAACAAATATCTGCAAATATAAGCACAAATTTATGTCTGCAGTTCAGGCGGTTTTCTACCTAAAGTCAAATGAACTCATAATACAAGCTATGACAACAGGACGAGATGCATCTTGTCCTGAGTCACTAATAGATCTCTGTCCTCCTCTCTCGCTCCTGTTTTTACACAAACAATTACATAAAAAGACCATGATGTACCTCATGTTCATCACTCACTGACCTGTTCCATTACGCTAAGTGACTAGATTCTACATTAGAGCTGCGTATTTGCTTGATTATTGCAGGTCATGGTGCAGTGGGATGCTTTCATTCATGTGCTCAATCATTACATTAAATGGTAAGATTAAAAGGTGTAATGTGGAAATACAAATAATTCATCGGTGCAACAGATGTGGGTGCATTTAAGGACGCCACTGGCATGAATTACAGGATAAAGTGAAGTAAAGCTAATGTAGCCATTTCGTGCATTATACTGACTGTTTTTTTAACCATGAGCAAACAAAGACAGACATATTTTTACCGACCAACTGCCAAAAACACTAGTTAATAATCTTGTTGTTTGTTCTAAACAAGGCTATGAAAACAAATGGCTCCGGATCATTAAATATGGACTCATTATAAATTATGTAATAATTGGAGTAGCACTTCAAATGCATTATTGTCCAAAAAAAAAAGTCTTTCCCTGCTCTACTTTGAAGTACTTGCTTTCATCTTGTATATTAAAATCAAGCACAATAATCACAAATTGAGGCAATACGGAACAGCAGTCATTAACCACGTAAACCTAGTGGAAATACACTGATAATACATGCAATTAAGAGGATTACATCTGCAAACTAAAAGGCCTGGGATAGGTTAATGACGGGTTTGCATCTGTGTTTGGAGACAACCTGAATTCCATGTGTATGAATTAACAAGGTCTGCAGCAAACACCAGCCAGAGAGCCAAAAACCTACCGGCTTCTACAGCAGAGAACATTTCTGTCAGAGAGAGACGGATACGTAGCTCTCTGTTCATTCCATTCATGGGTGTTTGTGAGTGTGTGTGTTTATGCGTACCAAGACAGACCACACAGGGATGCGGCTGTTGCTATCTAGAGGCATTAACAGGTCTGACATTACGATTTCATGGTTGGCTGGGTGGTGTGTTTGTTTGTGTGTTTTGTTTTTTTTGTATGTGTGTGTGTGTGTGTGAGTGAGTGTGTGTATGCTTCCCAGCAAGAAGAGGCGAGAGCGATGTTCCGGTCGGTTGAAGAAAGAGATACAGGAGGATTATTTCCTCGCTCCCCCAACCATCCCCACCCCCTCCTCAGTGTTCCCATTTACACCAACAAGATACAGAAAGACTAACAGAACACAATTGTGTGCAATCTGCATCACAAACACATTCCTTTACACAAAAATGCACACAGAGACAATAGGGCACTACATCACCTGCAAGAAAATACAAACGTGATCTGACAAAAACTTTTCTTTGCAAGAGATACACACGTGTGGCCACACATCTCTGCACACATGTGCGCTTCTCACCTTCGTTCACAAGTAACCTTCATGTGACAGATGGGATGCGACGTGACACCAGGTCTGATCGGAGCTTTCCACACATTCACAAACACACACATTTTTGTGACCTGTGTGCTCGACTCCATCGGCTGCTGGTAATTGACCAGGCGAGGTTCTAAATTCTGTATTTGTGTCTTTGTGCATGAGTGTAAATGCTGTTTGCGTGCGTGTGTGTGTATGTGTGTGTGTGTTGTGCGTCTGACAGTCATCACTTCCACATTAATATTAACTGACACTTTAATTTGGATGGGAAATAGAGCATTTTACCGCCGGTTTGTCTGAGGACCGGATGGCGGGGATGGCTGTGCGACCTTTGCGTGTGTTTGTGTGTGTATGTGTGCATGTGTTTGTCTATCAGTCTGCGATGCATCCACTTTACTTGCTTTTCTTCCCCCTCTCCAGACCAATCCACACATCTTCATCCCATGCTGAGTCCAATCACTCTCCTCCAATTTACACTCATTTATGTTCAACAATACTTACTTTTCTGCAAAATTAAAGTAACTTCCCTCAATTTAACGCTCCTCTCCTACATATTTTCTTCATTTTCTTTACCTTGTCTCCTGTCTTCATTTCCATCACATTAAAATACAACTCTATCAATCCCACTTAATTAAAACAAAATGCTTTCTGTCCTGTGTTCCTGTTCTGCTCCATCGTATCTGTCATTGTCTCTAACACCCTAGCAACATGAATGCTCTCCATCATCTTTTCATCACTTGAGGTGTAGCAAGGCTGATTACTTTCCCTGTTATTCCAATCTCCAAATCAGACGAAAGGCGTAAAGAAAGGGTGGAAGAATTATTTTGGATGATATCATTAGCAAGCCATACACATGAACAAGCCAAAGCAAAGCACTTTGGACACATTCAGCTCTGACTCATGAGGATATTTGTTTGGATTGGAAGGCACTGATAAATTGCTTGTCTTTAAGTGTGCATACTTGCTGGTTTGTAGATGTGACTTGTTTGAATATAGTTTATGTTTAAATGAGTTTGTAATAAAGCCAAGCTGCAAAGGTAGACATGAAAACTAACCACTCAGGGCTAACCGAGGTATTATTATCCCACTGGAACCAAGACTGTAATGAGGAAGCGCTTCGTGTGATTGTGTTTGCAGACTGATATGCTGATGTGTTTCTGACACGTTCATGAGTATCGGTGAGTTCTAAAGCAGCAAGAGAGTCTTTTTGATGGTTGTGAAACCATCCGGGCATGAGTGTGTGAACCTGGGATCCAACGGTACTTAATTCCAAACGTAATCAGCTAGTTGGCTGTGGGTAGGCAGTCAACCTAATAATCAGGCCACACTCACCTTAACACACACTTATTACCTCACAGTATGACTCTTAAGGTGAGTTAGGAATAACACAGAGGGAGGGAAACAGACTCGCTTGTAATTTTAATTAACCATAATTGTTACATATCTAATAGGATAAACTAAGTAAAAATCTAATGATAATACAAAACATGTTGTGTGAGACAAAAAGTGTTCATATTAAATAGCAGAGCCCAGTTCCCTATGCTCATCAGCCCAACTCAGCATGGCAATTTCCATCACAGAGCAATAAAAACAGAGGAGACTTTTCAATCAGTCCACAAAAGAAATACTCAGATGATTCAGGAACAGCAGCTAATCACAGCACATCAAAAATCAAAATAACAAAAAACAATAGCATTACAGGTTGAATAAAATTATTTCGCCCACTTACAACTTCAAAAGACACATAAAACAAAGCTCTATTGTAAAAATCTTTTGATTTGTGTAGTGTGAAATTAAAAATCAGCTATTTTCTAACAGCACTGAAGGCAATTAAGAGGAAGGAATGAGCCATAACTTAGCACTAATGGCATGCTTCAAATATTGTTCAACAAGAACCTAATGTATATAAGAGAGTATTCACTTGAACCTCCTGCCTGGTTTAATTAGCAACACAATGCCATTAATTGCCAGCCTGAGACCCTGTTTTTATGTTACACAATCTTGATATCACAGAAATGATGTTCCCAAGTTGTGTGGATCTGTCTAAGTCATCGGGATAGTGAGATGTAGCTCATTCTATTAAAACCTATGAAAAGAAATAGCCAAATTTCTACTGTAAAATAATCAAAAATATCATTAGAGTGTTTGGAATAAAGAGTTTTGAAGTTATACCAAAGAGGTCAATGTACTGGGTTGAGAAAATATGAACTGAATCTATTAATCCCTGGGTGTCTAAGAGACTTATGTGACCACTAGAGGGAGTAGAGAGTCACTCTGTAGGTCTCTCAGGGTGTTGAAAACTAACACTACAGGGCCTTTGACCAAAGTGTCAGAAAGAGATCAGATTTGATACGAACTGCTATGGAGCAACTTTAAGAGTCAAACAATAAAAGTAATAAAAGCTAGAAGCTCTGTTGTAGTTTTCACCACTGGACGCAGCTCTAAAAACAGAATGGAGTTTGATGTTGAAACAGCAGCAATTATTCTACATGGGTGTATTTATTAATGAAGCTTCCGGAGATATAAAGATATTATATGATGTTATCATCTTTGCCAAGTTGTCTGTTGTTGCTGATGCCTTGTAGATTCACATTTAAGTCTAAACTGTGACAGTTCTGACCTTGTTTGGATGATTCCAAACACATCTTTAGTGCAGAAATTGACAACACAAATTGTACTAGTGATGGAGGTGATTTGAGGATTTATTGTGACTTGTTAAACTTAAGATGGTAGAACATAATCAAATAAATGAGGGAATCATTAAAATAACATGGCTGGGTGAACTGAGGTACCAAAATTAATATATATAGAAATTAAATGTCATATGATGGCTAATACAGTGTCAACGCACAGCCTAGATACATAAACATTAAATCTCATTGGTAAAAGACAGGTTCCTAGTACTGTAAATCCTTATAAAATGAGTCTTTCACTTGCTTCACAGTTGATGGCATCGTCTACACACACTCTAATATGCTGACATGACTACACAAATCTCTGCCAAATACTGTACACACAGACTAAGCCAATCATTGACACAATCACAAATGCACACATTTGCAATTTCCTGTAATCCTACACACACAGACCCTCACACAGTTGCAAATTTTATGAACTCTGCTTCTGTACAACTCCTTCCTCCCACATCCAGCCATTATCCCCTCCCTCGTCATCCATCTCTTGACTTCTTATCCTCTCAGAGGATTTGATTAGACACACAAATTAGACACAATGCAATTTTCATTTAGGAAAGTGGCAGATATGGGGTTAGAGTTACAAAGGAACCAGGTCCCAGCTCATACAAAGAGCTGGAAAGACGGAACCAAAATGCTTATCCAATTCACTGTATCAGGGAAAAGGCTTTAGGCTTCACCGCATTTTGTTAACTATTGTACAATACTTGTGTTGTTTAAGTTTAATATTTTTAATGTCGGTTAGCTGTAGTTTTGTGCATCCATTGCCCAATGTTGAATCATAATCCCAGACAATCACAGCATTTAGGATGGCAAACAGGAAGAAAAGTGCAAAACACTCTCTTTAAACATTAAAATGCCTTATTATTGTCACAGCATGGTCATGTGTAGACAAAATGAAATATGTTGAAGTGTTTTTTAAGGTCTACACATGACCACGCCGTGATAATAAAAGCATTTTAATGTTTAAAAAGAGTGCCTTTGACTTTTCTTCCTGTCTGCCATCCTTTTGAGTCCCTTTTTCCAAAGAGCTCCTCAAACATACACTCTTTGTAAGTCCTAGAAGCATTCCTTCCCATGATTTTGTAAAGCACAACACTCATTTTACTTCAACGGCACAATGCAAAAGAAAACACTGTGACTAACAGCATCTTAAAACTGAGAAAGAATCTCTCCTCATTTAAAACTAACTTTTTAATTTGTTCCAAGCTTCATCAGATTGATTATTTTTCTGCAGTAGGAAGAAATAATAGCACAATATGAAATTGGAGGAGATTACAAAAGTGATGCATTAATCAAACTAGCACATATTAAAGCCGCAACAAAGCATACTCATGTCAATTGTTCAGAGCTTGTTTAATAACTGCAGTGATGTGGTTTGTGCTTTTGGAAACTTAGCTCTCTGCTGACTACTGCCAATTTATCATCCTCACTTTAAAGTCCTGTAATACAATGTGCATGATATGCTTTTATAAATGCATGTGAGTTGCCTGCTGGGAACATATAAAGTACAATACTAAGAATTATGAAGAAAAGTAGGAAGATCTACATGGAATATGTTTTTATTTAATGACACACATAATACAAGAAGAAAATCAAATAACTGGTGTCAAATATTGAAGTACAAATACTTCGTTGCCTCACTTAAGTAGAAATTTTAGTTATCTATACTTTACTGGAGTCATTATTTTTCAGTTGAATTTTTACATCTACTCCTTACATTTTCACACAATTATTTGTACTTTCTACTCCTTAAATTTTAAAAATAGCCTCATTACTCCTATTTAATTTAGGCTTCTTTTCATTTAAGCTAGTCAGTGTTTTAAGTTTAATAAACCTATCCAGATAAATGGTGCTATCCAGATAGAGTAAATTTGATTGTGGTTGGATGAGACATATAAAGGTATACCATTCTGACACCCTACTGGTTTGTATGCAATCCATTGCACCTGACTTTTTGCTCCATTTCAATACTTATATTCAACTAGTCATCATATATGAAACACATGTTAATGCTCAGTAGTACACATATATGGGTCTTTAATACATTTGTATTGGACTAAAATGCATTCATTATCATGGATATTTATGTGGCTGAAACAGGTACCCTAGTACATCCTACATTTAAACAAACTAACATCATTATGGCCTTTAGAAAAATGTTTTTTGTGGAGGTGGGGTAGTGCACTATAGGCCCTGTGGCACTACCTAAGCTTTTGTCCTAATGGCATCCCCCCTTACATTTACTTTTTATATTTTAAGTAGTTTTGAAACCAGTGCTTTTACACTATTACTTGAGAAAAAGCTTGAGTTGTTACTTAAACCCTGAGGAATTCATTCTACCTGAGGAATGAATGGGAATACTGTTGACAATTCTGGACCAGATGTCTATACATTAAGCCACTGCTCTAATAACAATCAAGTTTAAACATGAACGCCATCTCATCACTTATTACCAGTTATTATGGAGAATTACAGACTGCAACATACTGTCTATTAATGTCAACAGAAACTCATACAATCATAGGACATGAATGCACAGTCTATATTCACTATCCTGAGAAATATTCTTGTGTTTGTCTTTAACACCTCATGTAATAATGTGGGTTGTAGTTGTCACTTGACTCATCAGATGAAGAAATACTTGGCTTGTACGCCTCCTCCCCTCTTCATTTCTAATGACTACCATTAAGGCTGTTTTGACAGAAAATTACACAGCACCTTTCTTTTAACTGTGGGAGGGCTTCCACCCACTCTGTTTTTGTGGCAGAGCAGAGACTCTGGAGGCTAACCGGAAACTTTATCATGCTCATTATATTCCAATAGAAATAGACTCACAGGCAGATCCTGTGTACATTAATAGACACATGTCACCTAATGCATGCTCTATAAAGGTTGAGTCCTTCCTAAAACAGTTTTATTTCGTAAAAAAATACCCAATTTAGCTTCTCTTGGAAATGTTACCTCAGACACAGCTTCTCTACACGTTCATGAAATCCAGTGGTTTTCTAAACAAACCTGATAAACCATAACTTAGATCTTTAGCACCAACAAGACCTCAGTGAATGTGGTCACAGGGATTGCATGGCTCACAGACTGTGGAGCACTGTAACTGGCTTCCAGTTTTAAAAGCCCCGTTAAAAAGCCAATTCCTTTGCAGTTAGGCAGCACAAATTGTTGACATAACTTACAGGAGTTTGGTGTCCAATCCTTTCATTTCAATCATTTCATCAGTTCAGATGTGGTTTCTTAGCAGACCGTTCTCTGTGTGCAGCCAACAAACAAAATACCGTATTTCAAATTTTGAACGTTTCTGGTTTTGAAGTTTATAGATCATAAACCTGGGGTGAAAACCAGTCCTGGTAATGGTTTTACTCCAATTATGGAAAATAAACTGAAATTCCTAGATGCTCACCCACACAATATACTGTAACTGTAACTATGTTCAGTCATTACTTAGAACTCTGTTTGGTTTCTCTTCTTTGTTGACTCTTTCAATTACTTTTCTGTGTAACTTTTCCTTTGCAGCTAGATGGGGTAGGCTACATGTAGAACATGCTGTTCTTTGTGCACTGTTATGATCTCATAAAATCTGGCATTGATTGATCACTTGCTTACATCTCCTTCTCCTCTATTTCTTTGTAGCCCATTAGTTATGGTAATGTTAGGTTAAATACATCTTAACTTGCTTGTGATTGATTTACACATCCCCACCCATGAACATTTTCTCCCTGCTTTTTATCCTCCACCTCTGTGTCCTCTTCATCTTCCTTCCTTTGCGCAAGGCACACCTTTTGGGCAAAGATACGGTTTGGATTGGAAGCAGTCAGGCTAAAAGCGGGCCAGGCTGTCAGCTCCAGTGTGCAGGCTGCTGACAGAGCGCGAACTGAAGGGTCAGGAGATGAATCTGCTGCGTCACGCAAACAGACAGCAGCAGGAGCGATGCCTCTCCCAGGAGGACTAACAGAATCAGACTATGAGGCTGTGATACATGACTTGTATTACACAGTAGAATACAGCGACAATACACACTCTACTAGATGGGGTTGTTCTCAAAAGTGCAACCTAATTAATTTACTTGAATCTAAAAATTTATCCTTTACCTCTACTCTGAATGTTATAAATCAACTGTGGACTGTTGTCAGAGCACTAAATGGTATTTAGTGTTAAATACATCACTGTTACTGGAGCATTTAAGGTAATGAGGTTACATGTACAACAATATATAATTCTGCTCTGGTGATGTTATAACAGTCACCTTTATCAACCCAGCATTTGTCAAGTGTCACGACACGACAAACACTAATGGTACAACAACTGGTTCCACAATAATGTGCTGTCTTTAGTGTACTGACAGTTGATCGTCCAGAATCACACAATGACAATATACACATCTAATGACACTACAGAAGTCCTAACCACAGGGACAAAGGTACACAACTGTCCAGATGTCAGATATCTACAACTTACAATATTGTGATGCTAACAGAAATGGAGTGCAATGCATTCTCACCCTGACAAATTTATACACTTATTTTCACACTTCGGGTGTTAATGCAGGGGCTTCGATGCTTCAGGGACCCAGTGAACTCCACACTAACCTCTGCATGACAGCACTTCTCCATAAACCAAACACAAAATAATATGTTTGCAAAATGCATGCACGTAGGACATAATTTTTGTCTTTGCAGGATGAACATGCTCACTGCAGTTCTGTTTGGTGCAAATACATAAGGAGTGTTCTCTCAACTGTGCAAAGATGATAGTTCAAAACACAAAAAAACAAAACAAATACAAATGTACACCCACCTGTCTCTGTCTCCAGCAGTGATGGTATGAAGGTGATTGGCAGCTCCATCAGCGCAGGCCTTAAGGAGAGCTAAATGAAGAAAGAGACTCAGTTAAATATTAAGAGATATGCTTTGGATTTTAGCCTCAATCATACAGTTGTTTTAGACTGATAGTTTGAAGACACTGTTTCTCAAAAGCCAGTTCAGTTTATGTGGTTTCACTGATGATTAAACAAGTTTTCACTTATGCAAACATGAACTATGTATAGCTGTGTACATCTGATTAGTTTTATCCTTTGCAATGCCATAATCTGACAGGTGCAGAAATGGCATGCAACCTCTAAACACATTTAAAAACCATTACCACTGACATGAAACACCCCTCATGGCTCTTTCTGCAGAGGTGAGATTATGTAGAAGTGTAAAACCACACACAGTAATCCAATGCCACTCAAGTGTTAGGTACATTTTACATATGTTTGGGTAACATATTGCATATTCTGTTTTTTGCTGTTTGCTTGGTAATGCCAAAAGTCATGCCATCATGAGCACTCTTCTGTTATTTACCACAAACTTTAAAACTGTTAGACAGGGCAATGTCATTGAACTTTTGAATACATAATACAAATTGTTAAAGGCTAAATTTTCTTATGCTGCAGCTTCATTTAGCTGATTTTTAGAGTGCTTGGTGCTCAAAAAAAATCTTATCTTACAAAGGAAGAAGTGAGGTGAAGGAGCATTTGTCTAATTTAAAAACAGACAAAGGAGGCAATTATTTGTTAGTCCTGAAAGTATTTTCAAGTTCGTCTCATTGAGATGCAAACTATTTGCAAATATATGCACTTTCATGGCCTCTATTCTATTCAAATTGAACAGGCAGCTTATTTTTAAGAGCCTTTTTTCTGTGTGCAGCTGTAGTGGTGCAAAGGGAGAAACTTCAAAGATAAAGCTCTGTTTTTTTTGTTTTTTGTTTTTTTTTGTACCTTCTTTTAAAGAAACCAAGGCCTGCACCAAAGAGATAGGCAACATGTATACATGTGTTTTCTGTCTCATTGGCCATCTTTCTCCATTACTGAAGCCTGTTCACACATGTACATGTCTGAGTGTATGGCCTTGGTTGACTGTAAAAGAATACAATAAATAAAACGAGGAAAAATGACCTCTAGTCAAGCAGTATATTATATAATACAAATACAAGTTTCCACATGCAATCTGGGAAAGCATCACTTCCAGTGAAAATGAAATGAAATTTCACCTTCAAATGGATTTCACTTTGTCACTTCTCCCCTCTCTCATTCCCCTTACTGTGCCAAATACAAAACATAACCTGTTCTCTTCAGAGCAGCCTGACATGATTCATGTCATTTGTTATGGGAAGCAACTGTCTGGCCCCTACTTTCTTCAATCAGCTGCATTATGTTGCCTTGAAAAGCTATTTATAAAACTGCATGTGTGTTCCAATATCTAAAAACCTACAGGTCATCAGTAATACTAACACAGAGGGAGAGAGCTGATGAAAGATATTTACAAAGGCTACCTGATGGCTTGCAGCAGTTGTAAAAGTGTGTATTAGTTTCTTATTAATTGTGTGTTTTGTGACTATCAATTTGACACAGCAGCAGGTAAAGTAACTTTTAAAACTTTCTACTTTAAATTGGACTTCGGCATGTTATTAATTAGTCCTGTGGAAAACAACAAATATGAGTAGATAATGAAGATAAGGATTTTGAAAAGAAATATTATGTGAACTAGGGTCAAAAAAGATGCAGAGTTTTATCTGTCTACCATTGCCACAGTCAGTTATTTATTTTCATTAATGTGTGACTTGCCTTCCACCGTAATGGTGTTACTTTTGTCAGCAACTAATACTGTAATGCATTACTCTTTAAATAAAGTAACTCCGTTACCATTACTGTATGGTGCTTTTATCCATTACTAGCTGAATTGATCAATTTTGGTGTGCAAGGTGTCTAGCCTTCTGAAAATAAAGATGAAGAAGAAGCAGTGCACTACTTCCTGTTTACAGCGGTGATGCATTGTGGGTGTTGATGTTATTTATGAGTGTGCGGTCATGGCGAATGAAAACGAGAGCAAGATTAGATTCTCAACATGGAAATACGCTCACTATTTCGCATTAGTTGAGGACAAAGAAATGAACATTCTAGTGTAACCTATGTCTTTCTGGATCAAAGCCCCTGTCTACTGCGACAAACAGCAACGCATCCACTAAGCTAGCTGAGGCTAACCGGTATCTGTGGACACACAGGAAATGAGGCAGGCGCCACCACCCAAACAACAGCGGTTATATTTGAACAGGACAGCCAGGGACAGATCAACAAATCCACCACACATTTTATTGCTGAGAACATGCAGCCAGTTTCTACTGTAGAGTCACGAGCTTTCAGGAATTCATTGGTTCAATAACATGTCCAAGCGGCACACGACAAATGGGACGAAAAACGTTTACAACTACTTGGATAAGGAGTATTTGCAAATGGAAACCCAGCTTAAGGACACCAATGGGTGTATTTTTAAGAATGTTCTTTAAAAAATAACTAAAAAGTTACTTCTAACTGTAACACATTACTTTTTGGTATAAGTTATCAACAAAGTAACTGAGTTACTTTTTGACTAAAGTAACTAGAAACTGTAACTCGTTATTTTTTCAGTAACTAGCACAACACTGCCTTCCACCTTTGACTCATTCGATTGAATTCCTTAAAGTAATAACCAAACAATCAAAGAAAACACAATGAAAACATAGGTACAAGTCCCATTTTACAATAACCACTAAATCTTACACACTGATCCTTTACCAATGCATACTGGTATGCACATACATAATTGTATATGCTTGCACATACAAATTCAGATATATCTCTTACATCTGATTTTCAGAGTTACTGTAAATTAAAAGGAATCATAATCTCCACTAAGGGGTATCACTCCGTAGATCTATCCTCACCTTGAGCACTTAAAATGTGATATAATGCAGAAGCATTTGCATTGGTGTAAATAAGACACTTAAACTCAAGGCAGTACTTTTATTCATAACCCCCACCACCTGCTCTCGATGTTGCGCATCAAGAAATGATTGGAATGTAAATGACTCATTATCTCTGACAGAGTGCAAAGGCGGAGAAAGTTTTCAGATGACAACTTCTCATAAAACTGAGAACCTCTTCTTAAGCCATGTGGTGACAGCCTGTAAAGCTATCAGTCATTATCTGTATCTAAGCATCTGCACACATACACACACAATCATACACATGGAATAATTTTCCAACTTAGGGTTCTAGAACATTTACTTCTGTCTGTCAATCATTTATCCAGCTCTGTTTGCATGGCATGTCATTAAAACACAAACATGGCTACAGGAGATGGTGTAATTGAACAAAGTGTACCTCTGTATTTTATGAGATAAGATATTCTAAACACGCATTTATACCACTTCTCATTATATGCTTTTTCTGGCAATAAACTCCTTGTCCATGTCACAGTACCTATAAAAAGCATTCACCTCCTCAAATGTTTTCACCTTCTATGGTTCTTATAAATGGAATCATGGTCAATATAATTTGGCTTTTCTGACAAGGATTTATAAAGCAAGAACAAATGTAATGTTAGCAAGTAATTAATGATTGCAGAAATATTCATCCAAATGGGTTTCTCTGCAAAGTCCACTAACTGATCAGGATTTCTAACAATAATTACACCATGAAGACAAAAGAAAACTTAAAGCAGCTCTGAGAAAGACTGTTGAAAAGTTAAGGAATGGAAAATTTCCAAGTAATTGAAAATCTCTTTAAGTTCAGTTAAATCCATTATTAAGAAATGAAAGGACTATGACACGCATAAATCTGCCAAGAGCACAAACTGAGTGACTCTGAGGGAGACAAGGGAGGGAGGAACCCTATGAGTACTCATCTGCGCAGGCAACAACTTGAAAATTGTTGCCAAGTTCTTCACCAGTCAAAGCTATATGGGAGAGTGGAAAAGAAGAAGCAACTGCTAAAGAAATATCAACTGCAGTTCACTCAAAGAGATGGGGGTTACTAGAAGAAGGTTCTTTGGTCTAATGAGACCAAAATATCCATCAGACCAGACACTAAACAAAGAGACACCAAACACTGCAACCACAAACACACCATCTCCACATGAAGCATGGTGGTGACAACATCATGCTGTGGGGATGCGTCTCAGCAACAAGTCCCAGAAGGCTTCTAAAAGTAGAGGGCAGGAAGAATTCAGAAAACGTAGGAAAAGCCAGGAGGAAATCGAACTCAGTCAGCAAGAAAAGACAAAGGCAATGGTGTGATGGATATGATAAAATGTACTCAGAAACAGTTTAAAGGCCACAAGGTAAATGTTGTGGAGTCACCGATTCAAAACCCAGACCTTGATCCAAAAAAGAATATGTGGCTGGAATTGAAAAAGTCAGTTCATGTCTGAACAGCCTAAAATTTACGACCTGATATTGTTCTGATGTGCAAGCTTGATTAAGATAACCACACAAACTTAGTGCTTTGTATGTCAAAAGCCAAATTTTATTGACTGTAATTACATTTTTGATAGCAATAAAAGGGACATACACCCAAGGCAGTAAATATTTTTTTATTTGCACTGAATGATTTTCATATTTACAAGAGAACATAACTCATCTACAAACTGCAAAATACTGTGCATTTGTTACCCTGCTCCCCCAAAGGGAAGGCAAGGGGTATTGTCAGGGATGGTTCTGGGCTATGTGGCACCCAAGGCGAGATATTGATTCGGTGCCCCCGCCCCTCCCACCCCCCAGACCCGACATGAAGATAGGTATTGTTATTATTGATTTTTGATTGTTTGTTTGTTAACACTCTAGCAAAATATGTATTGGTTAAATTCAGACCAAATTAGGTTTATATATTACCAGTGACCCAAAATAAATCTGATTACATTTTCAATTTAACTTCAAACTTGGCACTTATATAGAGGCAATTGATATACTGTGTGATGGACGCAGCCTCATAGGACTCATCAGGTGTGGTGAACTACCCATTGTAGTTGGGTTGGGTGTTACTAACTTTTTGTTGTATTTATTTATAGTTAGTGTCCATTTTGCTTTCCTCTTGAGTTTCATGGTTTGTCCTGGTCACTATATTTGTTCCCCTTTTTATCAGTTTCTTAGGTCAGTTTTGGTTCATCAGTTGGCCTTAGTTCCTATTATTTTGAGCACAGTTCTGTTATGTTGATCTCTTTAACCTATGTGTTAAAACTTGGACTTGGATTTATTTTTGACTAACATTTTTGGGTAAATAAAAACCCACTATTTAACCTTTTAATTCTGTCTCCTGGTCACCTTACTGCTTGGTCCCTAACATACTAACATCACCACATGCGTAGACATGATGACATCAGCTGAATCGATGCTACAATACGTGTGAGGGTCGGGGATTGTTGTGCCTGGCATCACTTGTTTGATAAGGAAGTGGATTCCGTAGAGTATTTGATTTAACCCTAATTAAACTCTTTACTAGATACTCAAAGTCCTCTCCTTGTGATTGCATATCAAATACCCAAAAGTCTTTTATTGTTGTTTCAAGGTTTCTGTTCTTGACACAACTCCCTGAGGCTCCAAATTACACAAAAACAATCAATATACTTTATCTTCACTGTAAAATAAAGTAAGACAAATGCCATGGGGAGTGTGTGTCTTTTTAAATCTTTCAGTAGACAGTTTGTCTTTATCACAGTCAATAGCAAAAGTTCACAAACCTGAGCAGAATGAGAAACTTTGACCATTTACACTCCACCCACCAGCAATGGCTGCCTTTTGCCCACTAAAAACAAGACATTGTTGACTGTTTGGAGAACACCTTGACTGTGAATATGAGAAACAAAACCTTTTCCCATG
>JAPTGZ010000014.1:28634710-28647627 GCA_029814645.1 Fowleria isostigma | reverse complement strand
GAGAGAGAGAGAGAGAGAGAGAGAGAGAGAGGTCTTATGGCACCTGACAGTGATATGATGTGAGCTGTTTGGGGACAGAAGAAGCAGCCAGAGGAGATGACCTTGTAACTAAACCCGCCATCATAATCCCTCCCTGCAGGTGTCAGAACCAACTCGTCCCGTCTCTCACTGCTGTATGACAGATACATATAGCAGGCAGGAGATAATGCACTTCCACACACACAACACTAAACCTGTCATTTTGGTTCTTTTTAATCATCCCTGTTGAGTTTGATGTAGAAAAGATGTATGTGCATGTTCAAATGCACATACACACCTGCTGATGAGGTTGGAAGGGAACATTAATACCTGTCAGGTCGGGCTTTAGCACTGCACAGGAGAGGGCAAACGGTCACAGAGCAGTGAAAAGATTATTATCCTTTATTATGATGCCTTCATGCCCTTCCTTCATCCATCAGTCCACCTTTACTTTTTCCATCTGTCAGCCTCTTACCATATACTTACTACTCTACCCTGCAGAGAATATCATCGATTTCCTACACAAACATCTAATCTTCTTCCCCTCCTTTAGTCTTTTATTTTCCTCTAAGTGTAAACCTTTTTCCTACTTCCTACTGCTGGTTCCTCCATTTTCCAACCATAAAAAAAGATCAAAAAGCTATAGCTGCGCCCACACCGACCTTGATTGAAAGCCTCCTTCATATGGGTGACGTACATAAACTTCAACCATAGCAAGCTGCACAAGATCAACACATGATGAAACATGGCACTTGAGGTAAACACATTTCCTGTTTTTGTCTTGAGGAGAGTCTTGCCACCACTGATTGCTTTATTGAACTGGTGCTTGTGTTGCTGCACGGTGAGCAAGTGAGGGATCTGTAAGTAACTAAATGAGTGACTGATCGAGTCAGAGAGTGACTGACTGGAAGACCGAGTGAGTGACTGATGGACTAGATGAGCGGAAGGGTGGGTGAGTGTGATAAGCAGCTTGATCCCACTTCACAACATCACACTCGGCACCTGTAAATGAGTTTCCCTTTGATCAGTGTTGCACTCTTCCTTCCTCCGTTGCTCCTTTGCTCCCTGCTGCTCTACCTCTCCCAGAGGTGATGAAGGGGGCCCAGAGGCAGCACATCAGAGGACCTCAGAATGCTATGCGTGCGGTGTGCATACCCGGCTATGTGTCTCTAAGGGTGGAGACCTGGCTACGATGCCTCCAGGTGAAGAACCATCTGGATAGTGACACAGACTCAGCCATGCTCAAACGCACCCTCCTGGCCTGACGACATCTGCTTATCCCATAAACAACATTAAAAATACATGGCACATCAAGTGAAGAAAGACAAACTTGCTACAAGCGTGTTTACCATCCTACTGCGAGAGATCTAAAATCTGCCATTCAGGCACCATCAATACCCTGTCAAAACTTCTTCTGGTCCCATGTGAACTGCAGCCGAAAGCCAAGACTGATCAAGAAAGCTTCACAGTTTCTGACATCCACACCACAGTATTGCTTGTGGCACTTCAGAAAGCACCCTGAATCTCTCTGAAACTTTTTTTTATTTGTAAGTAGCCTTATCTTAAAGTGGGCAAATGCACAAATCCGCCACTATCAAGCAACACCAAACTGTCACAGTACATCTCATATGTTCATTTATCTCAGAGGCAGTACAGCTGGTGGGTCTGATGATTTGATCCTATGCTTGCCTTGTGATGCGTGTTCCTGCACTACAGCAAAATGCTCAATGTGAAAGCAAAGTGTGGGTAAACAAAGCAGCAAATGGATATGCAATTCCCTCAGACTGATGTATTTACCCGAGGTTTTTCAACTTTGGCTGGTATTTTGACAGTTTGGATTTAAAAAAAAAAAAAAAAAGGATATTAAAGAGAAAATATCACTTTACAAACTCTGGCAGGGGGTCAGTGACAATCACCAGAGTGTAAAAAATCTATTACAGGTTTAATATTTACCCATGCTGCAACCTAAAAGACACCTGAATGTTTTTTGTAAGTGTTTTATATGTTTTTCCAAAGATGTTATTTTTTTATCTTGGGTCAGCAGACAGGCTTTGATATATTATCAGATAAGGTAATTGCTTTGTCTGATGTCAAACATTTTCCAAAGGTCCACAAAAGAAAAGCAGCCTAATAAATATGTGACTGCAGCCGGATGGAAACAGCTCTGGTGCCTCTTGGTGTTTGATCTGATGATAAAAACTATCAAAGCCTTGTAAATTAAAATTCAATCTGATGATGTCGTTTTAACCATAATTTTACCTTCAAAGTTACATTGTTTACCAACCTCCTTTCCTAATTGCATGAGTTTGAGCGGAACACCTTTCCATAAATTAGCATGGCTGCTTTTTTGATGTTGTTTTATGGCTTTAACATTAACGGTGGAGGGTTAATAAGCCAAGCAACTTCACTCCAGCAGCACAGTTTGTGCCATGTTGTTTATCTCCAGCCAGACTCATTCATAACTGGATTCTGTTTCTGAATAGTCCACAGAATGAACAAAAAACATGTTTAATGGCACAGTTTGAGTTGCTGCTTTTAGAAGCTCAAAGTTGAGTGCTATAACACATGACAGGTGTAGCACAACTGCTATGCAACAGCACCTCTCATAAGTGACACCTTAGGGAGTCTGAAGCTCTACATTCTTCAAAAAGCTAATTTTCTTCTACCTTTTACCAAGGAGGTATTGAAAATACTGTATCTTTAAGCATTTGTTTATTGTTTTGTTTTTAAAGCAAAGTGCAAATTATAATGTCCTCAGATAAATGATTATCAACTGCAAACACATCAAAGTGGCTTGAATTTAAGATACTTCCTTTAAAAATGCCAAGAAAGTGCATGGGTGTCCCCTCCTGCAACAATTACAAAATCAGGGTTCCTGCACATTTGAAATTTCAAAATTCCATACTTTTTCCTGACCCTAATTTCCAGATGTCTTTGAAAAAAATTCCAATAACTTGTGAAATTTGAGTAAATAAATGTGTATTGTATAAATAATATAAATAATAGTTTGCTTTCATTATTCTGAATATGTATATAATGTCGTCAAATAATTCCCAGAAGATTATAGCTAGATAATGTAGCGCATACAAAAATAAATAAAGACCAAACCAAGATAACATACAAAAACCATGCACTGAAATTAGGTTACTCATGTATCATTGAACTACTTAACTGTCTTCATCTGTAAAACCCCTGGAGTTACACACATGGTACAAAAGACTTGGCCTCACTTGCATTCTTCAACATTAAATAAACGTTTAAATACTATTTAACGAGTAACTATAAATTAAGTCAATTAATATAAAAATACATTAAAAAAAAATCTTAAATCAAAAAATTATAAACTAAAATAAAGAACTAGAAAAGGCTTTGCCTCACTGGTATCAAATGCTTCAACATAAAAAAAAAATACTTGTAAATACTATTTAATAAATGACTGTAAAGACTGGGCAGGGCATTCACCTTGTCAATCTGCCCAAATGTTTTCTGGGATGTGTAGCCTACTCTATGTGCTCTAACACAAACATTTTAGCACCTTAAAAAAACCCAGATCAATCAATTTTTTTCTCTGATATTCAGAATTTTATGTTTTAGAAAATAGAACAATGGTAACAGTCTTGGAAATGTGAATATTTTTTCATATATTTGTTTCCATTTTCCATACTTTTTCAGACCTGAAAATTTATAAAATCAAATTCCATACTTTTCTGTATTTTCCATACTTGCATAGGAGCCCTGCAGAATGAACCAGACAGTGTCTTCTTAGTGAAGAAAGGCTACAAGAGCCCTCACAGATGTAGACTGCAACTCAAAGTCAATGCAGACATGTATTTGTTATGACTGAAACACCCACACTGTCAAAGCAGAGGTTTGAGGTCCAGTGGGTTTGTTTACATCATCCCTATCACTCCCCTGATAAGGGCAGTGGACACTTTCTGCAGCTGGCCCTGTTCTATTGTTTACCGACCAATTATTTTTAGTGAATGTAAGGAGTTTTGGATGAGTCTGAACTGATGTGCAGAGACTCTCTCTTGCTACTGCAGTGGTATAACAGCTTCATACAATACCATGGTGTGAAAAATGATTGTACCAGGTATATGTGTTTATCTGCTGCTTTTGGAAAAAATGCAACTGATACAGAATCTACAAAAAAAAATGTGAGAGGAGCAAGGCTGGTATCACTAATCTCCATTATCTGTTCAACCAAACCAAACTGATCAAATTAAAACTACCACTACTACTACTACTACTACTACTGCTAATAATAATAATAATAATAATAATAATAATAAAGTAATAGTATAGACTGTAATACTGTAAAATTGTGATGTTGTCTTGGAGAGTTAATGTACTGGGAAAATCTCATGTTATTTCACCCAATTTGAGATAAAATACAGTACCTATAATCAATGTGACATCTACTGGGAAGTATATCATGAGTGCAGGATACAGTGAATTTTAAAAACAACCACATGTATTTTTATTTTCAAATAGTAAAGGAATTATAAAAAATATGATTAGAACGTAGAGAATGAAGAGCGATTAAGTTGTGTCAAAGATGCCAATGTATTGGGTTATAGACATATAAACTGAGTATATCCGTACTAACAGGCCAGTGGACTTACGTGACCACTAGAGGGAGTAGTGAGTCACTCTGCTGGTCATGGTGAAGAAACCTAACACCACAGGGCCTTTGACCAAAGCATCAGAAAGTGATGAGATGTGATGAGAACCACTAGAAACAACTGCAAGAGTCAAATAGTGACAAAGTGATAAAATCTAAAAGCACTATTGTAATTTTTTAACACTTGACACAGCTCAAAATGAAAAGAATGGAATTTAAGGCTGAAATAGCATCATTTATTCTTCACAGGTGAATTTGATTATGTAGCTTATGGAGGTATAAAGTTTTTACATAATGTTATTATCTTTACTAAATTTGTTGATCCATGGTTCAGACTAAACTCTGTATTAAGATGATTCCAATCAGATCATTAGTGCAGCTATTGACAATATAACCCATACAGAAAACAGAGGTTATTTATGGTTTTACTGTAGCTGTATTCTGCATTAAAACAGACTAAAGCTAAAAGAGCTATAATGTAAACTATCACCTGATACAGCACATGAACATTATAAGATGAGGGATGGGAATTTAGAACCAGTTCTTTTTTGAGAACCGGTTCCCAGTAGCTCAATTCCTTGGAATTGTTTGCCTGCCTGCTAAACAATTCTGCTTGTCGATTCCACCCTTGTTGTGCATGCATGATGACGTCACATGTACACTGCATTCTTTTGATTTAGAACATAGCCAATCAGTCTTAGACACCGATGTCACAGACATGCCCCCAGCACTATTTTAGTGGGTAAGTGAACAACAACAAATACTTTTTATCAATGAAGAGGAAACGTAAGAAAATATAATGGAGAGGAAAAAGAGGGACAAACGGATACCATTTCAAGAGAAACTTAACACAGATGCCAGGGGTCAGTACTTTGCTAAGTTGGCCTCTATAAACATTGATCTGCATAACCTTAAAAAAAAAAAAAAAAAAAAAAGCTGGAAAGGTGACACAACACTGCTGCCTCTGACGTCTTCCATGGACATGACTATCTGGTTTACGGCATGAGTGCTTTCACTTTTCAAGAGTTAAAAAATGATAGATCTGTTGAGGCTCATGGACACTTCTTCAACGGCTGGGTGCAAGATCTTTACTCATTTCAAACGTAGAATTGTGCAAACAATCAGCACAGCAAAGGGAAGAAAACCTAATCAGTGTATCACCTTGCAAATGGTGATGATGGTTTGTTTCTTTTCCCACATTTGCACTACAGCATCTTGAAGTGTATGTTCACATGGAAATATATGGTCCAAAAATAACAAGTCAATGTATATGTTATATTTTCTGTACAGAGATGGAAATATAAAAGACAGTTAATGCAAATGTTTGTACTTTTTTATTCCCTCACCCAATGAGAATCAATAAGAGAATTGATAAGGAATCAGATCGATAAACAAAATCAGTAATGGAATTGGAATCGTTAAATTCTTATCAATTCCCATCCCTATATTAGACAGCGTGTTATTTTGACTGAGAACTTAAGCAATGGACTTTACATTTTATTCAATACAGTCAGTGGATATTTTATTCATTGTTTTAGTAGTTGTAACAATAATCAAATTGCAATAAAGCATTAATTTCCTCACATTCAGATAAGATGTTAATTTGTTGGGTAACTTTGTCTTTAGCTTATCACACATGCTTAGTTGTTGATACTTGAATCAAATGTTCAGATTAATGAACCAAATGTTAGTGTCCTAATATGAACAAAATTATGTTCCATATTCAACCTGTAAATAACATAGCAAATCTTACTTTATGAAATTTGTTTGTTTTGAATATGATAATAATTCAGGCCAAGCTGCCACAGGAGAGATAAAAACAAGAACACTACCCATGGAGGGGGAAAAAAAACTTATTTTCTCCCAAAAGACAATGCCATTTGTCTACTTCATTAGGTGACATCTCAGGGAATGTGGGCAGAGGGCAAGGAAGGGGCATTGCAGTGACACAGCAGCTATTAAAAATATACACAGTGCAGACCGCATAGGCGACAAAGAACAGAACAACAAAACAGCAGGGGAGTGATCTAAGAAGGATCTGTATTGATGTGTGAAATATGTACCTTTACCCCACAGGATGTGTAGGTAGTCTTTATCCAGAGGCTGGTTCAGAAGGATCAGACAAATCTTCTGTGTGCCTGGGGGAGATGACAGAAGGAAATGGAGACAGAAAGTATAAAATAACCAATAATCAGAAGACACAGAAAGAAGAGGGAGTTGCATGGCAAGGTGATTATTATTTTATAACTCTTGGAGGTCATAAAAAAACTAAAAATCATAAAATCAAGATCATTCTTCTGGAAACAAAATGCTAGCTGTCTGCTATTTTTTTTTTTAATATATCAAACTTTTACAAAGTTTATTTTTTACTTATTTTTGCTGATTTTACTTATTTACTTATTTCAGCTCTGTTTTAGTTATGTTTATTAGTACTTATTAAACTGTACAGTGAGTGCATAATCTCAAAAACTGGAGTAGAATTCCTCATATTCTTGGAGATACTTTGCAAATAAAGACAATTGTGATTCTATTATATCCTGGGCCATTTGTTTCTAATTGGAATAATTTCAATATAACTTGGATAAGATCAAAAAACAACAACAATAAAACAAAAATTTGTAATCAGCACTTCATAATGCAATGTTTTTCTGCTCTTCTTTGTCTTGTTCAGTGAGTTTTAGTGGTACAGAAACAATACAATGTACTGTTGGATCTGCTTAGGGTTAGCTTAGCAGTGCAACATTTGTGGCATTGGTTTTATGACATTATTCATGACATATAGTAGCCTTTGACTGTCAGCTTATTTTTGATATTTGTCCATCTAAGTGATTGCTGTCTGAATTGTGTTCCGTTTTCCAAAAATTGGTTTTGTTGAGATTTGACCTGACATTTCTGGTTATGTGATGTATAGCATGTGTATATTGCTGCAAGCATCGTGTAGCATCACCATGGCAACACACAAGGAACTAAATGTGTGTCTCCAGTCATACATTCATGGTACACAAGCCTAGTTTTAGAAAGAAAGTAATTTCATATAGCCAAAAAATAACTGATTAAAATAATAAATTGTATATATGTTGCATAATTTTGGTTGTATTGTCCAGTTTTATGATGAAATGAATAATAAAAAAAAAACACTTCAAATTTGCCAGGTCACACAATCTCATTTTTATGAAAGTTCAGATTTTCTCTGGGTCAAACAAAAGAAATCTTTGAAAATGTTTTCAAAAAGATACAAAAATTTCAATTATGCTTGAGTGGCCTGACTCCTGAACCAGGGGTCGCAATCACTGTCTGGGTCTCTATTGTTTAGAAGCATCTGTGCACCCTGGCCCACACATATCTGATGCTAATTTGAATACCTTGACCTTGGAGACCCACCATCTGTACCTACAACGCATGACAACAGAGGAAATCCCTTTCAAAACAGCATCGAAAATAACCTGTCATCCTATAGCCTTCATGGCTGCACTTCTTTTGTTTTTTTCCTGTCAGCAGTTACCTCCATGCTTCACTGTCAAGGCTGTGTCCCAGGGTGCATCATTTCACAAATCTATTTCGCTTCTCCTCTCAACCCCCCATCCATCTTGCTCTTTGCTTTTCTTTTGCTCTGCCGCTAATGCAGATCCCCTGACTAATACTTTAGAATTGTCATTTTTCTATCTGCAGGAGATGGAGGGGAGGGGGGTATATAATGGGAAACTGTGCATTCATTGACAAAGTAAAAACAAAGCTGCTACAAAAGCCTTAATGGACCAAAGGCTAAAGCAAAAGCTCTTTTCCCTCTTCGCCTTCACACAGCCATTTCATTTCTTTTTGATTTATCTCTTTCCTCCCATCTCTGCCCTTATGAATGACTGCTCATCCATTTTTTAAAGTTGTTGCCTTTTGTAGCAAAGCCAAAACTTCATATGCTCATCTAAGCAATCCTTTATGACTTTCCAACCTCCCTTTCTTCTAAACTGTATTATGTAAATTCCTCCCAACTGGAGTTTCTAAGCAGCATGGCACAGCATATCCAAAACAAGCTTGTTTCTTTCCTCATTCCTGGTACATCAGGATTACAGTGGGGGGGCCAAAAAGGTAAAACATCATAAAATTCTCACTGCCATATAAGTATCACCTTGTGTCCTGCGAAAAAAGCCCTGAAGTGTAAACAGTTTAGTTCGGCTTGGCTGAGAAAGTAAAAAAAAAAAAGTGCCCTGTGCGTTTGCGACTTTGTTGCTGCAGCGGGCTTGATGTTGTTAAAAAGTTCACATCAGTGGAAGGTCACTTCCAATACGAAAGTCAACCCCAACTGTGTATAGCAGAGGCAAAGGAAGGAAAAGAGGGGATGCAGAAGTGATACAAAGAGGAGGGGGGAGAAAAGAGGACACAAGGAGGGGTAGGTGAGGAGTAGATTTGTCAGTCTTGTCTCTTAATTGGCTGGAGGTGTACAGAGAACAAAAGACAAACCCACCCAGCCGTGACTTTTCAGATAACCCTTCATCGCACACACCCACCTCCCCGCACACATGAACACAAGGAGCTTCACGGCCTTTCCTGCACCCTGTTCAAAGAAATGTCACCTTGGGATTCGTTTTAAAGCACCAGACAGCATAAATACCATAAACACACACATGCAGTACATGTACTCACACAAAATACAAGCATGCAGTGTTGTGCATAGATATTCCAGGAACAGACATTTATAATTAAAACTGTGAAATTTAAAAGGCTAACTGTGCACACATGGGATTTTAAAATGCAGACATCCAGGGGCTGTTTTTATATTCTCCACTGAGAGTCTAGATAAGCATTTCCACTGGAAGATTAAATTAAAGACTCCATACAAACATAATCCAAAGTTATCTAATCAAGAAGAAGTAGCTCACCACCAGACTGTACATTCAGGAGAAAGATTTTCTGTGGTTCAAGAAATCTCAACCACATCTTCTTATAGCCCTGATAGCGCGTGACACATTTATCAACACAATTACATCATCAAGAGGATGCGTGTGCTCGGATCTGTTTGTGCTGCAACCGCTGGAGGATTATTTGCTCACGCTGAGGAATCTTTAGTATAAATCTTGGATTTATATGGTAAGCAAACTCAAGAGTGCAGCCTGTAGTGCTTAGCTAATAGTTTGAGTAAAGATGTGTTTCAGGGCGTGCTGGAAGGCTGCTGTCGGTTTGCAATCACAATAGAACGTCTTCAGACTGATGTTGGCCTTTGTGCGTTATTGATTTTTTGCTTTGTACCAGCTCAGGCAATAAACGCCAATATTATGTTTCTATAGTTGTGTGCACGAATGTCAAGCATATGTTAAGATAAGACAAACTGTACCTTCAAACACAGTACCTTCTGTGATTAAAAGCTATGATTGCAGATTTAAAAACTTTTAACACTGATCAATGGAGTCAAGAGGCTGATGAAGCAGAGCTGAGACAGAAGACAGTTGTTTTTAGTGCTAATATACCAACAATTATCTGCTAGGAATTGCAGCTTGAATTAGACGACCCACTTTCTTAACATTTTTCAGTCCTTCGACAGTGAATGATGTGAGTTTAGGACTAGATATTACTTGTTAATACAGCTCAATAAATTTCAGATATCTAAATCAGTTTAAACAGCTTAAACCAACACTGCAGACTTTTTCAGCCTTCAAACTATATTTTCCAGGTCATTTTGGTGGTACAACAACTCACAATAATAATAATAATAATAATAATAATAATAATAATGGATTAGATTTATATTGCGCTTTTCTATTAAGGCATACTCAAAGCGGTACAATGAATCCATTATTCATTTGCTCACACATTCATAATTTTTGGTGGTAGTAAATTACATTTGTAGCCACAGCTGCCCTGGGGCACACTGACAGAAGTGTGGCTGCCAATGTGCACCTACAGCCCCTTCGACCACCACCGAGCATTCATATGCATTCATACACCAGTGTGAGTAGCCGCACTGGAGGTAAGGTGGGTGAAGTGTCTTACCCAAGGACACAACAGCACATGACTGGGACAGAGTGGGAACCGAACCGCCAACCTTCCGGTTATTGGCCTGCTCTAAATCCTGAGCCACAACTGCCCCTATAGGTTCAATAGGTTCAATTACACTTTCGTCATCACTCTAGCACATCAGTATCACCTGCCACTGGCACTAGTCCAGTTCTAGGACCAGAAAAAAATAAAAATAAATAAATTAAATCAAAATTAAAAAACAAACAAATGTCCTGCCCCATCAAATTAAAGTTTGCAAAGTTTCAGGAGGTGAAGAAAAGGTAAATGAGCTTCACCACAACAGGAGACTTAGACAAATTAGTAATGCATTTTAAGTTTCATTTTCTAAAAGGAAATGCTGATTCTACCACTGTATTTGATGTAGTTCTGAGATTACAGACTATCTCATTGCAGGCTCCAAACTCTATATTGGCTGATTTTAATCATGTCTCACTGAAAAAAGACCCTAGTACATTTCTATCACTATGTCTCCTGTCTTGCTTCAGCAAGTTTACCAGCATCAGAGACTTGTCAACAAATGCACAAGTATTTTACCGAGATAGAGATTTTACAACAGTTGTTACAGACAATACAGTTTCTTGACTTCAGGGGGAACCTGCGAGCAGAAAGTTCCCTGGTGTTGCTTTAAGTGAACACTTTAATTGACAGTAATTCTGAGTATCACATATTGTTTGATATTTTGAAGAGTTTTTGTGTAAATGCTGTGACAAACATGGAATGCAAACCTTTATTTTTTTTTACTTTGATATGAGTGAACAATAACGCTATAAAAACTTTACTACAGTGAAACTTGGAAAAACACAAGCTTATTTATTGCCTACTTCTCAGTAGGCGAGGCAGTTAGTTTCCATGCCAGTTATAAAACTATATTAGCTCTGTACAGATTTGTTCTTCCAAATAGCATGATAATATGTGTTGCTGTTATATAAAACAAACTAGGCTACAGACACAACTACTAGTACCTATTCTCTGCTCTGGGGGCCAAACTGCTGTATGATCTCCTTGACCTCTACAGAGCTGGTAAAGCCTGCCCTTAGGTACATATCAGCTCTCCCTCCACCGCACACAGACAGACACACAAATCGTCGGAGAACTCACATAAACCTTGACCTAAAAGTGGTAGCTCCAGGCAGCTTCAACCAGATTCCATTTCATGGCTGCAAGCCAGTCTGTATTGATAATTTGGAGATTGGGAGAGCTGATTCAGAATAACTATTATTTTTCAGCAAAGTTTTGTGATCATTTAATGATCATGGTTTAACACGCAAATTTGCATGTGTTTAAAAGTGAGTTAAGGGTAGGTTTTTTTTTTTTTTTTTACATTTATAGTGTTTTGTTGTAACAAAGTTAGATGACAATGAAGATTGTATTCAGACGATTTATGCATGCCAGAGAGAATGGGAGACGCACAGAGAAGACAAGTATGACAGAGATGTAAGTGTGTGTTTAGGAGGAAGGTGGATTCTTTGTGTTTGCTTCAGTTTTTGGGTCTGCCAGGAATTTAGTGACTGCTGGTTTATGTTTTAAGCACTGCATACAAATACGCACCTGTGCATATGTATTTGACTGTGTGCATATCTGTTTGCACCTGGGAAAAGTGTGTTTGAAAGACAGGTACCTGAGGGCAGCAGGCAGTCCAAAGGCGTCAACTCTTCATCCATGGCCCAGATCCGAAGGAGCCTGTCTTCAGTCAGCAAACTCAACTGGAACGGAGGAGATGAAGACACACTCACTGCTAATATTCCTGTAGTTTTTTTTTCTGTTTTACAGCAGGCGTTTTGGATTGTATTCTTAGGATAAATTTATTGTTTTCAAGCTAAAGAAACAGATTTCCGCCCAATGTCAGCACCGACTTTATTAAAAACACAGCATACTGTAGGTCTTTGTCAGGTGCTGTTGGCACCTTCTTATAATAGCAACTCAACCTTTTCTCTAAAATTATGTAAACCCTAAGCACCAGGTGTGCATTAGATAATGCACTTGAAAGTACAGCAGGAAAACATTTGCTGTTCCTGGCTTCTAAACTGATATTCACTGCATTTGTCATCATAGAGGTTAGTGACAAATTAAAATGCTGAAAAAATAAACAGAGCAACCAAATGAATGCAGATGCTTCCACACAGGAGCACTGCATGGGACAATTAAGCAATTAACATCTACTCTGTGGTATGTATAAAAATGCTGAGAATGTTTACTCTGATGTTGTCAAGATGAATAAAAGAAAAGACACAGACAGAAAGACTAACACAGACAGACAGACACAGAC
>JAPTGZ010000014.1:28581346-28594538 GCA_029814645.1 Fowleria isostigma | reverse complement strand
TTCTGTGTTGTATTTTTCAGTTTCACTCTGTGTTTTCACGACACAAACTGTTGTAAATCATCAAGAAGGACATTAATAAAGGAGCAAGAAAGGCTCGTGAAAACCGAGTTTGGCTTGCTGTTTATCTACGTTAGCATACAAGAAGTATATAACACGTAGTGGTAACAGTACAAGTATTTTAGAAGTATCTCTGTCAATCATGTGTAATTGTTATCTATAAACCAGCTTAGATCTGTGAGGGATTCTGAGATTTAGGTGTAGATGATGGTGTCATCACCATTGTGTCACTTGTATATATTAATAAAGGTGTCAGATATCTGCACTACTGAACAGTGATATCGAAGGTGTAGCTTGTGCAGTCTGCACTTGCATGACAGTTACATTTGGGAATATTCAGTAGATAGAAATCTCACCTAAAAATGTGACTCACAATGAAGTGACTTCCAAGTAAACTTTCAGAAACAGCTGCACTCTCAGAAAGGAGCAATGCAATGGTGGCTGAAAAAGAAGTGATATAAAGAAGGACAACATAATACTGCTGTTGTTTTCCACCAGAGGAGACAGTACACAGTGAGTAGTGCCAAGTTTGATATTAAAGATCTTGAGTGGTCAGTTCAGTTGGCTACGTAGTCATAGTATTTTGTCCCATCTAGGGAAGACATGACATGAGAGTGACTCATCTTCCCCTGGTCCCAAGCAGCCACAGAAACAGATGGCAAAGATTGGACAACTGTGGTATTTATTTACACAATCTATGTACAAATCCAAACAGTTGGAAATAGCTCCATGGTGGGCAAAGGCCAAAATAAAAACCAAACAAATCTATCCAGGGATGTAGCCAAGATAACCTTGGCCAAGAAATCAACAAACCAAAGATACAAGACCTGACTGCCCTGTCTAACATAAACAGTTGGGAATAAGGTTAAAGAAAATGGCAACCTACAGCTACAAACTACAAAAGATAAGTAATCTGCATGACAATAACTACAAGTGGACACGCTAACAAGAAGGGTAGGTGATTTGAAGATGAGGAAAATTATTTTTTGGCTCTGTTTTACCCTTGGTCATCAGCTTGGAACTAACCATCTGCAATCTGGTAGTTCATACACACACACACACACATGCACACCTATTATACATAATGGTAAGAAAACAGACAAGATACACACTGTTACTGACAATGTAAATATTGTGTTAATAAGGTCTCTTTTTGTCGCAGATCAGAACAGTTATCAACCATACTGAAGCAATTTTATGAAGCAAATAAACCAGGCATGGTGGCCTTGTTCAGATCATTCAGATGTGTTCTTTTGTGCAGTGAATGACAGCATACAAAGACATGCGTAATTCCACTGGTATATCTTTTACAGTTTTCTTGTGTCACTAGCTAAGCAAACAGCAGCATATACTATAGGCATTCAGATGATAAGATAGAAATGTTGGTCCACTTTGACAGTGGACCCAAACACTCCAACTTCCTAATAAAAGGCTGCCACCCTCTGCTGATAGTTGAATTTTTTTTTAATCTTCCAAATTGCCCCTTTAATTAATTATATGGATTGATTTGCCTACTTTGATTATACAGATTAAACCCTCTGAAGAATTCTGTCTTTAAAGTGTTCCAGTGGATTAATTTCAACCCAAAGAAAACTGAAGGGGACCGCATGTGTTTTACAAACCGTTAAATGACAAACAGAATGGACGGTTTAAGTCGAAGCTCAGACAGATGACCAAACACATACAAAACCCATGCACAAAGAGCCTTTGAAAGGGTGGGTTAAACAGAATGAAATTAGACAGAGGCTGGGTACTTTTAAAATCCCATCTGGGACTCAGTCAAGCAGTCATGACACCAAATTAGCATTTACGGCGAGGAGCAATTACCAAGAGAAAAGCTAACTGCGCTCAGCGTTCTGCAACCGTACCTGCCTTTAAAACCTGGGACACCAGCTCTTTCTCTCACACAAAGATCCTCAGCATACACCCCCTCACTCACACACTTATACATTTGTTCTTTTTGCTCTTTGACTCCTTCATTCTTGCAATCAGATTCACATTCAATATCTCGTTTCACCCATTACTTCTGTATCTCTCTTCACATGCATACATGCACATACACATGATCCTGCTATAACATCAATTATATGAGCTGTGCAACCAAAAGCGACGCGAACATGGGCAAGATATTAGAGGGAGGGAAGGGAGGCGACATGGAAGGAATTAGAGTGAATAAGTGGCAAACGAGTTGAGTGGAGAAGATGTGGGTAAGGAATTTATTTTATGCATTATGTGCTAAGCCCAGGCTCCTCATCTATGGGTTTTCTTTTGGTCCCTTATGCATTTGGAACAATATGGGGTCACCCTCCCATAGACACTAAGCCCCTGAATCTTTCTCAATGTTCGTCACAGCTTTTGTCTGTCCACTGCTGAGACAGCATGTAGCCTTCCACAAGGAAATGCAGGGTATTAAAAAGAATTAAGAAAGAGTCAGAGTGAGAATTGGGTGAGATAAGAAATGAAAGTTTACATACAGCCCAGCTATCTTTGAAGCTTTTCACCGGGAAAGGGATTAGTGAAAGTGGGGGCAACATCATGGAGGTGGACATGTATTCAAATACTTGTGAAGATATAACCGACTAATATGGTGCACAAAGATTTCTGATGACCTAAAATTACACAAATCAGGCTTCATCTGAATTTTATTTTTTAGGAAAAGAGCATTTATCAAAGAGGAGACTTAAAATTGGAAAAAGTTTCACCCAGCCATCATAAAGTTGAAGCTGACTTTACAGAAGGGTCCTGCGGCAGTAACTAATATCCATGTTACACTTATCACCATTACAGAATAAGTGTGGGATGCACAGTCGCATCTCACTGCCTGGTGCCATATGGTACTACCCAACAAACTCACACACATAATTACTTGTTAATATACCTGCATGTATTTATCTTCAAAAGGTTATTTTTGTAGCCAGGCCAGCAATAATGAATTCCAAGTGTTTCTAATCAGAACCTGATAACATGACCTGGGCTATGATGAGCGCCTGCCTCGGCACGACTCTCCTCCTCTTTGCAGTGCTGACCGCAAACTCTTGCTATTAGCAATCGCCTCTGTTTGCTGTGTTTACAAGTACACAATCTTAAGCTAGTGGTCATTTACATGCTCTTCACACTTTTACCTTTTGCATATATATGAGGCTATTTCCTTACCTCAGCCCTCATTCAGTGCTTTTAGGGAGAGTTATCACTCATCCCACTGAATGGCCATGGTCCCAACTTAAATCGAAAATCAGGAGTTGGATGTAGAGTGTAGAAGTTTATTGGCAAAGTGTAGGTAGAAATAGTCATGTTTAAATACAATATATATGATTATCCTTAATATGCCTTTGAAATTTTATAATTGGTGTTGAAATCATTTTTTTATATACAAAAGTTCAGACTGGATGTTTGAAACCATATTTGACAAAGCAGTCCCATTTAGTGACTTTGTTCTAGACTCTTTTCTACAAATACTGTTTTAACAATGGTGCCAAGCACAAAGCCTCCAACAAAAGCAACAAACAAGGGCAATAGGGGTTTCAGTGCTTTCACAGTTTGTTTTGGAAATTTATGTAATCTTTAAGGCTATAGGTATGACACAATCTTTTAAACATATTCATCAGTTTCTCAAAGCACTTGAGTGTTTTTTGTCCATGAGATTTTTTTGTCTTCAAACTTTCCTTTTCAGACAGAAGTCTGGCACAGACAGATGCATCATCAGCTTTGAACACTAAACAGACACTCATCACTGAAAAACAATTACTAACAAACATTGACATTGCTGCGCCCTAAATCCAGACTTAAATCCACTGTTTGAGTACAAGGACTGAATCCCCTTCAAAAGTAGAGCAAGTGGAAATGTATTAAATCAGTGTGTCTATGTATATAGATGAGCTTTTAACACATTATGTGTCCTTTCATCTCTCAGTATCATAATGGACCATGTCATGTTAATCATTCAGTCAGCATTGTAATTACTTTTAGCTTTGAATGCATTTGGGTGTTCCTTTCTATGCCACACTTTCTTTCTCATACATGCCCTTTCATGCAGTTTAGTAGAAAATATGTCTCCCATGTCTTTTCCCATCATCATGGACAGCTTAAATTGTACCTTTAGCACCTGTTAAGCTCCTCTTAAAATTTTACCCCTTTCATTTTTCCAAGTGCAAATCATAGTCTCTGAAAGGCCTTTACAACCTCAGCAATAACATTCACTGCCCTGACCTCTGTTCGTTACCACTGAGGGTCCCAGTGTGACCACCATAACCTTTTAAACCTTACTTTGACATGATGTGACTCAGAAGATTTAAAACATCTGTCAAATCCTGCCTTTTCTCCCCAGGGATTCTGCACAAGTCCTTGTCCGAGCACCAACCGTTTCCTGACTCGACCCCCTGCTGATGGAGCTCCCCATGTGTTCATTCTGTGCAGTACAATTCACCAAGTGCACCACAGTATTCTGTCCTAAATTCCTCCTAGTCACCTCACTGCTGACAATAGTAAAAAGGATCCAACAGGACCAGTGCCCCCTACCTCCAGGCAGTGGTTCAACCTTATATACAGTTTTGCACTCTGTACTTAATAGGTGTTCTGCATTCTCTTCCCTGTAGCAAGCTGGCTATCACTGTGCTCTGTCTGGTCTATTCTCCCTCCTGGGTCCACAGCAGTGAAATGATCCTCCTGACAGCTGCAAGACAGCAGAATCACTCCTTATCATCTATTGTATAATGAAAACTTCGGGCTACACCTCACCTCAGACTTTGTCAAGACCTCCTTTCTACCTCTATTTTTCCTTTTCTTCTTTTGAGCTTACAGCCTAAATCCAGACTAAAATACAACCATACCAATGTTTTACCATGTTTTTTTCTATTGTAAATCAGTATCAGCAGCACGTGTTTCTCTTTAATCCGCCTCTCTTGCTAGACTACTTTTAGTACCTCTACTCTCTACTTAGTCTGCTATATTTGTTTTGCTGAATTGCTGTCAGTACTGTGCTAGCAATAAACTTGAAATCTAATTGCAAGTATGACCTTATGCAGCCACCAAACCCCAACACACACACATACGTGCAAGCCATGCTTCACCACCTCCCTTGCATTTCAGTTGACGTTTGTGAATTTGTAAGTGGCAGAGAGAGTGGCAGGCTTATTCACATGCACACAATGGAGTCACATGATGTAGCAGAGGCAGGGGTTCCTCCTATCAGCCTTATTATTTTATGACTGTTTCATATGTAAGCCTTCTTTTTATGCAAGTTGTAGTAATAAATTATGCATAATCATGTACATGATATTATGTCTTTCAGATGCATATGCAAGTATCAGTGACTGAAGTGTGAATCATGACAATGTTGTTCTTTTTAAATCTAAAATCTCAAGTGCCAGACTTTCAGATGAGAAATATTCCTCTTCTGCACTTCATGCAATTGTTTCACCCCCCCCAGTAAACGTGGCAGGGTAGCTTATTTCCCAAATGTTAGGCAGGATTAGGTTATGAACCCCCCTCCCTGTCAGTGTCAAATCTCTTTGTACAAAGAATGTTTTTTTTCTTTTTTTTGCTTCTGTATGTATGTGGCAGTGCAGTTGCTCATAGCAGAGGAGAATCCTTCACAGTTAAATAAGGGAAGACATTCACATCCATCCCAGTCTCCTTCCATCGTTGAAGATGACAAGCAAAACGCTGACACCGCCCTCTTCTCAAATTGAATTGGAGATATAATGTATTCCGTTTTAAATATGAGTGGTAAATCATGTGCGAATAACCCATACTTGCTTACTTTTGTGCAATCTATCGCCACTTCTCTGGATCAGTGGGCGGGTGGATGGGGGTTGACGGGCAGGGCTAAGTGTGATTTGATACAAATCATGCTTTTCTTTGTCACATCCACACAATCAAACAAGCAATGTACATTATAGTGTAATATAAATGCATCTGCAATTGCATTATGGCTTTTTCTATCTCAGTGCATACCAATAAAAGCACATTCTTCCTGAGATTGCTTTGCTTTACATTGTGTTTGCATATGTTGTAAAGATAATGTCATGTTTACAATTATTTGCCTGGAACACAAAAGTGTACACAAGAATTTGTAGCTCGTGCTCTACTTTTAGAGTACAAATGGAGAGTATGCTTAATAAATGTTACAAAGGTACTGTAAAGTTTTGTTATGAATTGTAACACAAGCAGAAACCAGGGCAGTCGCATGTAGCTGATAACACCTTCTCCTCTTTGCTATCAGTCAAATTGACATCCCAGTGTTTAAAACTGTTCGACATGCTTATTTGTTTGGAACCAGGTCATTTATCATAACTCCCATAGGCTGTAAGAAGTTATAAATAATTGAGATAAAAATAAGAAAACGATGAAGGTATAAAAATGTATTAAACAAGCAAAGCTTTTTGACATAGGGTTTATTTTTATACAAGTTTCATGTGCAACAGAAAAATCGGTTAATCCTAGGAGCTTAATAGCGGCATAATGCGCTAAAATTCAAAAATCAATTCATTTGAGAACACATACTAATGTTCTTTGCTCCAGGAGTCAAACCCAAGATGCTGAATAAAAATGACCTCTGTAAGTGATGTGATTGACTCAGACTAATTCTTGTCCTCTGGCAATTTTTGTTTTTAATTCTATATTGCTTACATATTGAGAAAACAGACAACATGCTGGGAATTAATGTGAATAATAACACATGCTCATATATATATGTATATATGCCCCCAAGTGAATGCCCAACAAACACACTGGTACTGAATTTCATTCCCTGTATCATGATAATTATTGTAGGCAGTGGGCATAGAGAGACTGAGAAAAGTGATGTGGCCTGCAGTCTTACCTGGCATTCTTTCCTCTCAATAGGGCTTATGGAGACATTAGGCAGAAGTCATTAACTACAGCAGAGACAAGAGGAGATGGGGAGAGAATCCAACTCACTCTCTGAGCTGAATGCGCGAAATAAAAACTCACTGGTGCGTGATGGAGTGTGTGTTTCGGCGTGCTCGCAAGTGTGTGTAAATTGCCCTGTTTGCATGCGTGGATATCTTCTGTATGTGTGTGGCCGGGCGCTAAAGAGAAACAGAGAATGACTTTATGCTTGCATCAGTGTGTTTGCATCAGTAATTTGAATCCATGACTCAAACCTTAAATGCCATCAGCTATATTTTGTTTATGCTGTGGTGCAGTGATGATGTCAGGGATGAGATCCCCTACGACTGATGTTGGGTGTACTATATAAAAACACACCCTTCAATTTGTTTCATTCGCACACAAAAGCAGCACAAATTCTCACAACACATGCGTGAATCTCTACACACTGACAACCCACCCAACATAAAAATCCTTCACTCAATCTTTTCAAATAAAAATAGAGATGCTTAGGTCTCTTCAAATGTCAACATATGCCAAAAAGGATTTGCATTCGCTTTCATATTCAAATGTGTTCCCCCATGGTATCCCTTTACAAGATAAAAACAGCAGCATAAACAACCTCTCACAGAATATAACATACACATCTACTGTATGTTCCTGTGTTCACGGAAAACCAATGTTTTGACGCATGAAGTTCTTTGCATTCACATGGGATTTGCAGTATTATAAATAATTTAAATTTTCCAGGGTAAAATAAAAAATGATCAAATCTCAGAAAAGTGTTGGAGTATTGGTTAGTGAAAAGGTTTTGTGTGTGCATGGGTATATGCGTGTCTATGGGTACGAAATGAACGGGACTTAAGAGGCATTTATCATGATTAGTCTTTCATCAGTGGGCCAGAAGAGAGGCCTTTAATATCATTGACAGTTATTCCCGGCTTTTTCCATCTTCATTTTTTATCCTACCCTTCCCTGATCCACTCAGCCCTGCTTTCAAGAGGCAGTTTTCATCAAAGAAGCTCAATAATCAGCAACCGTCACCTCCCCACCGCCATCACCACAGGCCTTGGTGCACTCATTAGCTTGACCTTGTTTTTCTGTTAGGGCATCAGGGTAAAGGGTTGTTATCTGATATTAAACTTAATGTCATAAATGCACAGTATAAATACCCTTAAGCAGTATCAGCAAACTTAAACCTCTTCTTCTTTTTACTTTCCTGCATAAATTATCAACTATACAGTAATGTATAGAGGCAAATCAAACTTGTAATACCATTAGAATATTTTCTCTGTAATTGGCAAGGAAAAAAAAAAGCAAGAAAAAAAATGTATTTATAGAGCACATTTCATTCCAGTAGAAGCAGAATGTGTTGCATTAAGTGTGGGGTATAGTTTGCAGCCAAAATCATATCACAGTCAAGACAAACACACAATTAAAACAACAACAAAAAATAAAAATAAAAAAACCCTCAAATAATAATGGTAAGTTACCATTAAAATAAATTAATGTCAATTATTTGAACTATTCAATATTTCACTAAACATATTTATAGTATTTTAAAATGTAATTTATTATGACAGATCTTGTTTCAACAATTATGATAAATGTCAAAACAGTAGTTTTTTTTATATGTTTAAAGGCTATATTTTCCTTCTTGTGGGAGTAAATTAAAACAGGTTGTTATTTGTAGCTGAAAATAATTATTGATGGTCAGAATTTGGCCTTAGATAGAAAAACCCTAGTAAAAAATTCAGTGTTGAAGGTAAAAATTAACCTTGATGCTTTTCATATGTTTTAGATGACAACATAGACAAATTTCACCATGAAATTAAAATAAAATGCTTATTGTACTGAAACCTACCACAAGAATATTCTGTTGTGACATCGTTTTGTAGCCCAGCCCCACGTTAGCAAAGAAAACATCAGAATTCATTATTTCCCAGTACTTTTGGCTACATAAGTATAAAACTTCATAAATAATAAGCAAGACAAAGAATAGGCTAATAAAAAAATATAGTGAAATGATATTAAAACTAACACAAGTTAATAATGAAGAATACACAAAGTAAATGATATAAATAGATATGAAATAAGATAAAGAGGCCAGTAACATATTATGACACATGGTTGCTGAATGACATTTATTATTATATTTTCATCTAATGGTTGGTCAAAACATTCCACATTAAAGTGAGCCTGATCAAGTTGAAGATGCAAGAATCAAACATCATCATAAATACTCCAAATCTACATAAAGTATGCATTGATATAATTGTTAAAATAAAGATTGTGGGAAACAGACTTTTAAAAACCCTCTCATGGATATTTAAGGAACAAGACATCTATCACTATATCAGTAGTTGAGAAATAACACTGAGCTCAAGTGGCAGGACATAGCCTCATAAAGCTGGGCTCCCTGCTCTCTCTTCACATAGTTCTTCAGAACAGCGGTAGCTACCAGCACTGAGCCCTTTATGTGTCTTTTAACTACACCGTATCTGTCTAGTTCCTTTTAGATCTCCGGCGAGACAAAGGGGTGGCAAAGAAAATCCTCAACAGTCATTTCTTACCTTTCTTGGAGGGCTGAGAAAATCAAGTGTGGTGTTAAATCTGATCCTGTCAGTGCAGTTGACAGCTAAAGGGGACTCCATAAGAGGCTTTATTTCTGCTGTGGATCTGTTGTCTAGAATTTTTCTTTAAAAGCTAAAGGCAAGACAGAAAAAGTATTTTGGATCTTACGACCTGATAAAAACTCCTTTTGTCTGTTGGTAATAAAAAAAGAAAATAATTCGCATTTGATTTTACTTAAATGTATTTGAACAACAAAGGCACATTGAACACCAACTGCATACAGAATATGAGCATTATAAATGTGCACAAATTAACTCATAAAGACCCAAACATCCACTGGTGACCAAACTCATTGACTGATACAAAAAGTCAAATAACTATTGATTAATCCTGTTAATACATATAAATAATTATTGTAAAATGCAGTTTGTAGTCTTTTCATCACATCAACAGATATGACCCATTTGGACCTTCAGCGACTCTGTCATGAACATGGAAACATTGTCATCTTCTACAACATTGATCCATCAGTAAAACCCATGGAGTTGGATCAATGACAGTGGATGGACACACTTGTTTTTTTGTTAAGTTAATGATATATTTTACTGAAAAAGTCACTTTTTCCTCCATTTTCTCAGTTTTTAAAAATAATAACATTCAATTTAATTTGAGCTTTTATGGATATCAATCTTAATCTGTAAATTTAATATGAGAAAATACCAGATTTTCTCTTATGCATAAAAAATATTAGGCAAAACGTTATAATAAACAATTGGTCAACTGCCACAAAAGTAGTCCTGGGCCTTTATGGGTTAACATACCCACACTGTGGATAAGCTTTTCTGTCTGTTTTCAGGCACTTAATTTAGTCATTTATCCTTTCTATGATTGCAAAGTGGCATTTATCCTATGCTTTTGAGATGTTTGACTTTGCCATTCGTCTTGTGCGTGTTTGTGTTTGTACATACTCAGCCTCACTAGGGGAGCTGTTACGGGCCGTCTGACAGATTGTCCAGACAATTGCTTTTAACAAGCTGGAAGGAAAGTAGGGCAAAAATACTAATGTCTCGCCTCACAGATCCATTCCACTTCAGTACATATTTTCTTTGCCTCACTATAATTCATAAACGTCCCCACGCATTTCTCAAACACCAGCTAATGCGAACATACGTGTATGCACAGGTGTGCACAGAGGAGGGCACAGCAGTGCAGAGGAGAAACAGCTGTGAGTAGGCACTTACCTGCTTCTTTATCTACTTTACTTTCCGGTTTTGTCTGGGAAAAGTATGCCAGAAGCCTGGGAGAGATGCACAGTTACACCTTGATTGAGAAATTATGTGTTTGTGTCTACAACTTTCTGTCTGCTTATCTGCATAATATTAAACCCCAGGATATAAGATTGGTGAGTGCTGGACTAAGCAGTTGGAATCAAAATTAACTTAATGTTAGCTCCGAGCTGTATGTTTGTTAGACTTACACAAGAGATAAATATGCATTTGTTTGGATTGTGTGCAAGGTAGAAGTAACAGAGCAACCAAATGGGAGAAAAATGAGTAAGGCAGGAGGAGGAGGGATAAAGAGAAAAGTCAGAGGCAAAAAATGCAGTTTCCTGTTTCAGGTAGATTGTCAGAAAAACTGGAGTAGTGTTTTGTCTTGTTTTTTCTACCTGGCAAAACAGGAAAATTAGATATTGACTTGAGAATAATGTTTTTCATTTCAACATGAGCTAAGGCTTGCCAGCACCCAATGAGCAGATGCCTTAAACATTTACTGAACAAACCAATTCACACAGACACACTTATGTATCTGTCTCTCTGCCCGCTCAACTCTTGAATTTATATTAGGGGAACTTGGTTTTTAACCCAAGTTCCCAGAAGTGACTGTATAAACAGATTTACGTCACCAAGTTTTTATAATTCTCAAAAGAGGCTGATTGGCTTTTTGATAAACAGTTTAATTTAACTTTACCGTAAAAATTAACCGATGAAGACCCAAACTTCCACTGGGGACCAAAAGCATCGACTGATCTAATCTGTTTAATTCCTGTTGAGCCACTCATCATATCAATACATGTGAGTAATTATTGTAAAATGCAGTTTGTCATCTTTTCATAGTCATCAGATATGACCCATCTGGATGTTCAGATGCTCTGTAGTTACTGTGGAAACACCGGCATCTTCTACAACATTGATTCACCAGTAAAGCCTTGAGTTGGATTAATGACAGTGGATGGACACATTTGGTTTATGTTCAGTTAATTTTATATTCTACAGAAAAAGTCACTTTTCCTTTAGTTTTCTCTGATTCTGATATAAGAATCCTCAACTTTAATCTGCTTTTTGTTGACATTTACATAATCAGTAAATTAAATTCAGCAAAAACATTTGACTTTTACTGAAAAACATTCTAAATATAGAGGAAAATATTGCAATAAAGGATGAAAAATCACTTAAGGAAGGTTAAATAGAGAGTAAAATTCATTTAGGAAGTGACACAACAGTAGCAGTGGGTCTTTATGGGTTAAATAGAAGGCAATATTTGACTATTTTGTATCCCTAATTTATGGTTGCTAACACAGAAACTACACCACAAATCACATATTGGTTCAAATTTATCTGATCTGACCATAATCCTTCTCATAGTGTCAAAATCTAATGCAATAAAAAGTGTGACCTTGAAAGGTTAATGTTAAAAAAATATTCATATATTTCTGCTTCTGCTTTTCATTGTCCAGGAGGCAATAAAGGGTAAAAAGGCACAAGCAATGATTGCAAAAAAAAAAAAAAAAAAAAGAAGTTAGTAAAAGTAGGGCTTATTCAGACAACCAGGGGGTTTGTATTAATATTAGCAAAATCACTTTATTAGAATGGAAAAAAAAAATTAAACTATGGTGCAGCTCATTTGGACTATTATTAAAGGTATATATCGACCCATAATTATCATTTCCTGTTCTTTGTTGAGGACAGCTGGAGAAAATTATATATGTTCACATCAATATGCCGTTGCTAGGAAATCTACACTAAATTTGTTTATGATTGGATCTTTAAAAAGTCTTACATTCAGAGCTGGCTCTTGGTATTGCTAGCGTTGGTGAATGCAAGGGCCACTCTCCATCCAAGAGGGCGTACAGACAAGAAAGAAAAAATTATGTTTTACACTACAGCGTTTGCCTTCAGCTCAAGGACTCTCCATGCACTCACAATGCCAAGTTTTTGCAGAGATACATGTGGGTAAAACACACAACTGTACTATAACCATGACTGAATAGAACATATAGCCTTGGATTTTCTTAATGCACAACCCAAGTGCTCTTAGTTGGAGAATTAGTTGGAGAGTTCTCTAGGTTATATGAGCAGGTTGGTTATCTGGATGACTGATGTCGTGGAAATCTGAATAAAAGGGCGTCCAACCAACAGCTGAGTTTTTCTCATTATATTAAAGCTTTTGCAAGGGGGTCAGTATCAATATGCAGTCACAAGTAGTGCAAGGAGTTGGTGCATCTTAACCTTTTATCAATCAAGTGACTATATTTAGTCATTTCTGTCAGTACAAGTTAGTGACATACACAGTTCCAGTGAGGACAGTGACTCAACAATCTCAGGTCCAATGTGGTCTACAGGGTCTGTAAGGTCCAACTCTGCATGAACAGTGAGTGGACCTGCTTTGTTAGGTACCATGAAGTAATGGTACTAATGTAAGGAATGATGTTCAA
>JAPTGZ010000014.1:28524962-28538225 GCA_029814645.1 Fowleria isostigma | reverse complement strand
AAATCAGTATCTCGCCTAGAGCGCCACATAGCCCAGAACCATCTCTGCAAGGTGACTTGCAAATTATGTGTGAATTTTGCATGTCTTTCAGTTTCTTGCGTTTTTCTTTTTACCATCTCCAAAACCTTTAAAAATAAAACACAATACTCATTGTCCTGAGATTAATTTTTAGTAATGTTTTATACATTTCATCAGATCATTTTTTTTTTTTATGTCCTTTGTCATATAATACAGGGTGACTAGAAACACAATAAGCTGAGTCACTATTGTTGTTGTGACAGGACATATATTCAGCACAAAGTGATGCCCTTATTTGCAGAGTGAAAGCTCAGAAAAATGGACTTCCTGCCAAAAAAAAAAAAAGCACTCGTGACAAAAACAACAATTCGCCCTCGGTATATGAAAGTCTTTAAAATGAGACCTTGATTGATGACATAATCATCTGCACTTTCCATTAATGCAAGAGCCTTTTCCTTCTTCTTTACTGTGCTCTGTCTTTTTTAGCTTGTCTACTGACTCACCCTTGTCCTCTTTCTCCTCTGGCCTCATCCCCCCATCTTTTCTCCAGGGTTCCAACTGTTTGTTATGGCTGTAGCTTTTAATAGGCAACCTATTTTATTCTGCATACCGTGAAGTGATAATGATGTGGTATGTTGTTGCACATTGCAGTCATTAAGTGTTGTTTGTTAATTTTCCATATCTGTGAAGAAAAACTAAATCATGTAACCTAATCAAATAATAATGAGCAAGCCAGTTGTTTCCAAAATAAACAAAATTTTGCTTTTGGCAGAAAACAGCTTCGCAAATATTGTCTGTATTAAATAGATGAAAATAAATGCATGATAGATTTTCTTAAACCGTCAAGATGTCAGTGAGGAAGTATCATATCAGTTACAAATGATACAGTATTTACAGTTATATCATCGCTAATAATCAAAACAGTGGGGACTTTTAAAACATCCATGTGTCGACTCAACTTCTCATCTTACCCTGCAAAGAAATAGTTGCACATTGTGACAGAAAATAGCATATAAAAATCAATTATTTTTGACTCTGTGTGCAGGTCACGAACTGATGTAGCACCTCAACATGCTGCCACTGCCCTAAAGAGGCTGCAACATTTAATTAAAGCAACATCATCAACACTTTGTTCATGTGGTCAGCAGTTCTACATACTGGTGACCAGCCAAGCTCATCTAATAAGGTAAGGACAATAGTGTATTGTTTTGTGCTGTGACTTGTAATATATTTTAAAAAGTTTTAATTGTTTAAACCCTAAAACTATGCGTTTACTAGAACCCTGAAGATATTGATGATTAGATCCATTATCATCCTTCAAGCAAGTAAGACTATTGGCTAGCTTTTAAACATTTTCTATATGAGCAAAAACTTCGGGACATATCACACGTACAGCACATGGCCCACCTCATTCACATAGTTTTGAAATAGATAGCCAAATCAGACACAAAAATAACCTCCAAAGTCTTGGGGCTCACTTATGCTCACATTAAAGACACAGACGGCGCATTCTGTCCATCCCCGTGTACATTATATGTGTGATTCTGTGGATGTGTACTGACAGAGAATATAGAGCAGTCCCAACCAGGAACCATAGAGACAGTGTTGAGATTTGAACAGAATAAATACCATAAATAGTGGAACTTTTCCAAGAGTGACTATGTGAGTTAATGAAAAAAATTACTGACATACTTATGACAACAGTGTTTACATTAAGAAAACTTCCTCTGTCGTTGCCATGTTTGTTATTATTGACTCTCTTCTTCTTCTTTGTGGTATTTGGCCAGTATAGTAATTAAGAGCAGTGCCCTCTAGTGGATTGATTGAGAAACACTCATTCCAACATACGCATAGACGAATGAAGGCAATGATGCATGACAATGTTAGAAACAGACATACCTATTTACGTATGGAAAAGAAACTTTAAGGAGTCTTTATCCTTTAGCTTTGACCAGAGCAACTACCGTTGCTTCAGGTCATCTGGACTGCCCCCGCAGGCTTATACTGTAGTCACTAGGCATGATGGGTAATCACTTCATGTGCATCTTGTCTGCCCATCCCTCTGGGACAGGGTGAGTCTGGAGTCATCAGACCACGTGGCCTTTTTCCATTGAACCCTAGTCCAATCTTTCTGCTCTTAATCAAACTTCAGAAACAACTTACTCACTCCATCAGTTGGGGTTAAAGAATTTATGGCAGCTGAGACATATTAATCCCTGCAGTAATTATCCAGTACACAAGTCGCACATTGCAATTAAGAGTGGCCACAAAAAATGTCAAAGTCTTTCATAGGTACCTGGGTTGTTTTTGCCCACTCTGGACTTTTTGGTTAAAGGAATAACTGTTCTATATGTCAAAATAGTGACACTGGATGTGACTGGCTACAAAATGTCTAAACTAGAGGAACACAGCATGAAGATGACCCACTTTATCTGTAGTATTACACACAAGACCTTTAAATGGTAGTTTTATCACATTTCACAATATGGATTGCCACAGTAATTAAGTAATTAGATTGTTTCTGATGGAAAATTTGGAAGGAAAATTATTATATTGCAAGTTCTTCCTATTGGTTTCCATCTGTATTAAGTATTTCAGTATTACATCTTCCCTTCACCTTGGATGTTGTTTATCTAATTACTTTGTGTCTGATATATATTGGATTCAGTCCAGTGCTTTAATTTTACTGAGTAATTTTTTTCCCTGTGCTGAGTGAGAATGTCTAATACTGCACATATCATCAGTCATATATTGTGATAAACACACCAAAAATTGATATCTTAGTTTCTCCACCAGAAAACACCTACTTATGTGAACAGTTTAGGGCAAGAGACATTCCCTTATATCATTTGGACAAGATAATAAATGTAGCCTATTTTTAATAATACCACAAACAGTACATGACATAATGTCAGTGCTATTTTCTCTGTCATACTCTGTAGATAATAGCAGCATGGCTGCCAGGGTAGTAGTCCTCTGTGAAAATCTTTTTCACTAGCATTTTGCTTCACAAAACCACCTTCCTCCAGAGATTCATCACTGCTGTCATCAATTTTTTTGTTCAAAATCCTGGGCCCATCACTCATCACTGTTTTTATTTTTTATTAAGCGAATGATGGCTGTAAATGACCGTGTATGACATATTGATAAACCCATCTGCAGTCCTCGTGGAAAAAGAGCACTGTCACACAGCAGAAGTCATGAGGGGCTCTATTGAGTGATCAACAGGCAGTGGAGAGAGGACTTTATAAGAGGAACACAAGGAAAAAGGCATAAAACTGACAAGAAAAAAAGAGAAATATAGGAGGAGAAAAATGAAAAAGAAAATAAATATAAAGGATATTTCTTGTTTGGTATAACCCTGACCACTGACATGAAGCTATAATTCTTTTTATTTTATTTGTAAAGATATAGCCATTGTAGATACGTGTACAGCATTTTCTGTCTTAGGTTCTTTATGCCACAAGTGTTTCTGAGAGTTTTGACCCCTTAACCCTACTACCTGCAACACTGAAAGTGGGTGATGTTGTTCCAGAAGGTCCTACTCTGTTTTTGTGCTATGGAGAAATTATATGAACAAGGGCAGAGAAGCAGGAAATGACAAATGGGTTTGAGAATACATGATCAAACTGTCATCCAACAGTTCCATGTTTGGTGGAAAATATTATTGCTTCTAGTAGCACAGTAATACTAACATGATCAAGGTGCTGCATTCATGATGATAGAAAGTTGAATCTTACATTCATTCTTTGTTGAGAAATATGAAGTGTTGAATTAAGCTTTCTATTCAGAATTTTCTGTTTGCTGTTTTCTGCTCCCTGCAGTACTGATAATCACACTTTACAGTCTTGGTAGATGACAGTAACTGAGTCACTAGCAGACGCTGACTGTGAGGCATGATCGTAACAAATCTGACCTTGCAGATAAAAAAAGTCAATTAACGCATAACAAAATGTAATTTATGTTGTTTTGAAGAACTAGACCCTGATTTTTGTATTATTATTTAGCCAAAAATCATTTTTCACAGTCACAGGTAACACATGAAGTGGTGAAAAACATGCATTTATTACCTCATAATTTTTTCGGGGCAAAAATATTGAAGACAAATAAGATTAGAAAAATTATGGTTTATTATGTGCATGTTCTTACAATGTAGGCTATCTCTATTGGTCAGTTTTCACTTGTGGCAGTGAACCCATGATTTCAACCCATTGCGTCTTTGGCTGATGAAGTTGAACTCCCAGAGCTGAACTGACAAATGTAGAATTAGTTTGTGAAGGGAGTACTAGACGAAGGGAGAAGTTATATTCTTTATTAATTCTCTGCTCACAGACTTTAGATCTGACACTGTGATTTTTAAATATAGCTTTTGAAATTTACCAGCACACTGCATCCAGATGAAGAAATGATTAGCTGATGACTGGATGTAATAGACGCGGCTCTTCAGATATGCTTGTATAATCAAGATGCATAAATGGGAAGCAGCTACGACAAGTTATGAGAATAACACTCAACTGGAGTCAGATGTTGACAGCAGAATACAGAGTTTAGTGTATGAAACCTGTTTTTTATGCACATGAATTATTATTGTAGCTAAGGAGAGACATCGAGACATATTTACAGGGGTGTCAAAAGTTTTCCCATTCATTCTTCAAGTAGAAGTATAGATACTAGGCTTTAAAAAGGCTTCTGTAGAAGATGAAGTATCAACTCAAGTTTTTTACTCCAGTAAAAATGTAAAAGTACTGGTTTCAAAAACTACTTAAGGCAGGGGTCTCAAACATGTGGCCCGGGGGCCAATATTCAGCCCACCAAAGGGTCCAATATGGCTCATGGAATGCATTTTTGAAATGGAAAAAAATATAATTTTATTAGTTCAGGTTCCACGTTCAGATCAATTCAATCTGAAGTGGGTCAGATCAGTAAAATACTATCATAATAACCTATAAATACTCACAACTCCAAATTTTTTTCTTTGTAAATGTAAACATTTTCATGTAATTTTACTGTATTTACATTAAAACAAACTACCATTTCACAAAAAACATGAGTAAAATATGGGCGGCTGTGGCGCAGTTGGTAGAGCAGGTCCTCCAATGATCAAAGGGTCGGTGGTTCAAACCCTGCCTCAAACTGTACACATGCCAAAGAGTCCTTGGGCAAGACACTGAACCCTAAATTGCTCCCAGTGAGATCTGGTAGCGCCTTGCATGGCAGTAACCGCTCACTGGTGTATGAGTGTGCGAGCAACCTGAACAACCTGAAATGTCTTAGGAGAAGCAAATGTTTTGTGTATTTGTAGATCCACTGTGATCTGTAAATTGTAATGCATATGTGTAAATGATAAACTGAAGCATAATATTGTTAAAAATGCATCTATTTTTCTTAAAAAATTTTTAAGTTACTCATGCTATTCATATTGTTTTAAAGGATAGTTTGATGTAAACATTTCCATAGAGTAAGGAAAGTTGACATTACACAGTAAAAAATGCCAGTGTTAATTTAACACCCACAGTGTTAATTTAACACTTATAGTGTCTATATGAGCCCACTCTATATAAGTGTAGGCTCATATAGACACTGTGGGTGTTAAATTAACGCTAGCATTTTTACTATGTATTTATGTTTTATTATTTTCCTGGTCCGGCCCACTTCAGACCAAATTTGGCTACATGTGGCCCCTGAACTACAATGAGATTAAGACCCATGACTTAAAGTATAAAAGTAAATGTCAGGGGAAAAATATGCCACTGGGATAAAAGCTTAGGCCGCAAAACAGTGGCCTATAGTGCACTCCCCACCTCCCCAAAACACATTTTTCTAAAGGCCATAATGACTATAATGTCTAAAATGCTAATGATGAAAAAAGTGGAGTGCACTCAGCTACCTGTTTCAGCTCATATATGCCCATTGAAAGTGAAGGCGTTTTAGTCCAATGCAAATGTATTAAACAACCATATATGTGTACTACTGAGCATTAACATATGTTTCATGGAGCAGAAGAGATGATGACTAGTTGTCTACACAGTCACAGAAAAAATTATTAGACCACCCTATGTTTTCTTCAATTTCTTGCTCATTTTAATGCCTGGTACAACTAAAGGTACATTTGTTTGGACACATATTATGGAAACAACAAAAATACCTCATAAGAGTTTAATTTAAAAGTTGATATCTATCCATTTTTCATGGTTTTCGTGATAATAACCAAAATCACATAAGTTCTTGTATCAATACCTATGGTATTGTACTGACAAAAACAGTTCTTTTAGGCATTCCATGTTTCATTTTCTGTCTATTTTAGTCACATGATACACACAGGAGTTAGTACTTGATTGCATAACCAGTGTTTTTGATGACTTTTGATGGCCCAATGTTTTTTCCACTACTGTACATTTTGTAATGTCAGGTGCGATGGACCGCGTACAAACCAATATGGTATCGGAATGTATATGTTTATACTTTTTATTCAAACACAATCAAATTCACTCTATCTGGATGGTGCGATTTATCTGACTGTTTTTTTTTTTAGTTGAACAATGTCAAGCTGGAAAGAAACAAGCCAAAATAAAATAGGAGGCAATTTTTTTTTAATTTAACCCATAAGGACCCAGGATGACATTTGTGGCACATTCTAAATTAATTTTTTTCTCGAAATGTAACCATCCTTAAGTGGTTTATCACCATTTATTGTAATGTTATCTTCTATACTTTGTGTTTTTTTTAGTAAAAAACTGGTATTTTCCAACATTTTACTTACTAATCATGTAGGTGTTCATAAAAGTTCAGAATATGATTGAGGATTATTATATAAAAAACAGAGAAAATTGAAGAAAAAGTGAGTTTTTCACCAAAATCTCTCATTAACTGATTGCAAACTCAGTGTGTCCATCCACTGTCACTGATCCAACTCCATGGGTTTTACTGGTGAATCAATGTTGTAGAAGATGACGGTGTTTCTACAGTAACTACGGAGCCTCTGAACATCCAAATGGGTTATATCTGATGACCATGAAAAGATGACAACTGCATTTTACACTAATTATTCACATGTATTAGCCAATCAACAGGTATTAAACGGTTTATATCAGTAGATGGTTTTGGTAGATGGTGCATGTTTGAGTCTTTATGGGTTAAAAATTTGTTAAATATAGAGAAAATTTCATTTGAGAACTGACATAAAAATGGTGCTGGGTCTTTATGGGTTAAGGAGTAGAAAGTACAGATAATTGCGTGAAAATGTAAGTAGTAAAAAGTCGGCAGAAAAATAATTCCTCCAGTAAAGAATAGATAACCAAAATTTCTAGGTACTTAAGTAAGGTGACAAAGTATTTACACTTCGTTACTTGACACTATAAGCTGTCTGCAGGTATACTTGACTTTTTTTTTTTTTTTTAGTATGAGGATAAAGAAAAATGTATCCCGAACAAGTCTACCACCACCTAGGGAAGGAGGGGGGCACTGTCTGGCTGTAAGAAACGGAAAGACATTTAGTGAGTGAGTGCGAGAGAGACAGAGAGGCTGTGATAAGTTCAGCACCACGGACAGCGGCTCCAGAGGAGATGAGCAGAGCACAGTCATGCCTCCCTGAAGCCGACACCGGACACACAGCCGCGTCCGTCTGCTCCGCTCCGGGAGAAGGGTTGTTGTTGTTGTTTGGGTTTACTCGGGGAGGGAGCTGTAGAGACTAGTGTGTTCCGTTTATTTGCAAGCACAGGGCAGCTTTCCTCTGCGCGATCCTTACATCATCTCCTTGTTGGAGAGAGAGAGAGAGAGAGAGAGAGAGAGAGAGAGAGAGAGAGAGACGGAGTTATAGGAGAGAGAGAGACAGGGAGAGAGAGAGAGAGAGAGAGTGGAACAGAGTGAGAGAGAGTCCGTGTAGCCGGGCTCCTCTCTGCCAGTCCACAACTGCGAAGCGAATCTGACGGACCGGCTGGTGTTACCGCCACCACGCAGTTTTTTTTTTTTTGTCTGACTGTCTCGTCTCCCTCTCCGTACCGCTGCGTCCACACCGGCCGTGAAGATGCACCGGCACCGTCCTGTCCAGGGATTGACGTTGTTATTGCCGGTTGCTTTGTGGATTTTCTGCCATGTCAACGATGTGCACGCAGCTTTGCCAACAACCCGTAAGTAGTTGTTTTACATTTGTTTTTTTTTGGATGCACATCCGAGCCTTGACAGGGTGTATGGGTGGAAACGAGTCCGGAGGAGAACAGTACGGACAGGGACACACGGAGCTGCAGGTACCCCAAAACGGTAGAGCCACCGTGGGCTCTCGGGTACCGGGGGGCCAGGCTGTAACCCACGGCTCCACTTTGAGTGAGTCTGTCAGGCGTGTTAAGTCTGGAAGATCTCCGGATGGCTGACTTTAGAATCTGTAGAGGTTTTGTTCAAGTGGGTTTATGTGGTCTGGAGTTGAGGGCTCTGGATGACTGAGGGACTGGCTATTAATCCAGGTTTGTTAATGTCCATTCGCGGGCATTCTAGTATCTTTTAAACAATTTAACACGTTTTGCTCTTTGTTTTGTTATTATTATTTTAAACATTTTCAGTCCAAATTCAGTCGTATTTTCAAAGAATCCCAACTGTCTGAGGCTTTATTGGATCTCTAGTTTTTAGATGGGCTTATTGTCAAAGTTGACTTTTTGGAAGAAGGGTAACGTTTTTTGACAGTGTACCACGTTCAACGCGGAAAAAAATATTAGACCACTTTTTTCCTTCAATTTCTTGTTCATTTTAATGCCAAGTACAACTAAAGGTACATTATTTTGGACAAATATAATCATAACAACAAAAATATGAGTTTAAGAGCTGATATCCAGCCATTTCCTTTGGTTTTCTTGATAATAACCAAAATCACGTAAGTTCTTATATCAATATCTGTGCCATTGTACTGACAAAAACAATGTTTTAGACATTCCATTTTTTTTTGTCTTAGATCACATAATACATACAGGAGTTGGTACTTGATTGCATGAGCATTGTTTTTGATGACTTTTGGTGGTCTAATATTTTTTTCTGTGACAGTATTGATGACATGTCGATTCATTGATTCATTTTGAACCAGGAGTCTCTGAATGGATGCTTTTTCTGCGTAATATACAGTTGTCTCTTCAGTTGCTGTGCATACTTGAGCCCGTTTAATCAACTTTTATTCCCGTCTTTAAAAAGTTGCACAGTTTATGTCAAATGATACAGTCAATTAATGTGCTTTACGAACCTTGATGCCATAAATCCAATAGTTCTTGGACCCTGAGGCTGATCTTTTATCTTAAATAACCACATGCATTGGATCCTGTCAGACTCTTAACTCTCATAAGCGGTGATGCATCCTTGAAAATACTTTGACTGTGATCATTTTGTTGACACTTTTCTTTGCTCATTTCTCTACTCTAAAATTCTGACTGATGCATTCCCAGTGATTCATGGTGTTTATTTGAGTAGGCATGTTTTTTGCAGTTTTTTGTTTTTTTTCCCCTAATGTTTCTATTTCCCGGTGGACTCGAGCCTTTCTTAATTTTAGGTCGGGCTCAATCATTTACTAAAATTATCCAAGCCGTGTGTCATTCTGATTTTGCTGACGGTAACGGAGACAGTTTTTATGAGGGTGCAGTGTGACTGAAATCCCTCGGTGATGGCCGGGGCTTCTCGGGTGCCGGATGAATGTGTTCGGGGACGCGCCTCATTAATCATCCCCGACAGACATACAACGGAGAGATGCAACCGGGAGCCGTTTGTGTCCGTGCAGAGTCTGAGTGTGCGCGTCAGAAGTGTGACAGAGGGGAGAAAGGCGGAGAGTGGGGCTGGAGGAGGTGGGGAGTCTCCCCTACACGGAGCTGTTGATCACAAGAGCGACCTCACGGCGAGGAGGAGGAGATATGGTAGCACTACTTCATTTCTAAAACTTTATTGATCCCTTTATCGATGCTCGACCCTCCGGCGGTCCGAAGACCTGGGTCAGTCCCAAAGTCCCATAAGCAGGGGAGACCGGGGATGATGGTAACATGTTTTGTTAGAGCAAGTGTAACAGAGTGGTTCTTTGTGCTAGAGATCCCAAACGACATATAGTTGGACTTCTACTACAACATCCCAGATTAGGTGAATTAAGGTCGTATACAAAGAAGTATGTTGTTACAACCTACTCCAGTACCGGGGTGAGTTGGAACACCACTTGATGATGGATGTAACACGTAAATTATTATGCTTTAAAGAGATCCACACTAATAAATGCATGGAAACACTTTAATGAATAATAGGGAATAAACCATAAACTTGTAAGAGTACAAAATAATAATAATAAAATAAATAAAACGGATGTGTGATACAATAAAAATAAATTCAATAAAATAAATAAATATACAGTGCTCAGTGTAAATGAGTACACTCTATCAGATTTGTCACAAAACCTTTAGTTTTCTTTGAGGATCAACATTTTTTTATGGGACACTGTACAACATGTCATGTTCTTAGCTAAGGAAATATTCTATAAAACTCAGTTTTGTCAAATTTTTTGAAACTGTGCTTATGTTCATTGAGATATGGAGTAAAATCTTACTTTTCACAGGGGCTGTACTCAATTATGCTGAGGATTGTATATACAACAAAAAATAAAGAAAATAAAGAATAATAAAGAATAAACTGGCGTGTGTTTTGTAGCCTGAAACAGGTTAATGTGAACAAGCACTTGAACACTTGGAGATCTGTGGAACAATCAACAAGCCACTTTTGAACAGTGTGGTGTAAAGCTGCAGCAACACTTTTTAAGAACAATTACAACCCTCCCCATGTCAAGCAGCTATTAAAATGCTAACTGTTTTAAGCATTTAGCTTCAAAGCTGGCATTAATGCAACATCAAATTAAACTAGAGATACTGCTACTTGAGCTAATGTAAGTGAAACGATCTCTTTGTTACAACCATCCCCAGTCTCCCCTAAGTCTCGTTACAGGACACTCCAACTATAGAGGTCTGATCCCAGATGATTTAAAACCTTGGATCAGATCAATTAAACATGTAGTCAATTGGAAATCAATTAGGTATATCCCTAAATGATGCTGCATTAAATTTCAGGGCATAAAGAAAACAAGCAGTGCTTAAGATGCAAAATAGGTACTGTGGCAAAATGTTACTGTAAATTCAGTTCTCTGTAAAATGACTCTGAATCTATATTATAAATATTACATTATGTGTGGAGACAAATAAGGATAGGATTTGCAAGATGAGAACCAAGTATGTGGGCAGGTTTTGGTGTGACAGAGAGAAAGGGTGAGAGTCACACAAACAGAATAGATGGACCAGCAGTTCCACCCCTGAGCTTAAATCTGAGCACTCACTTTATCCCTCTTCAGGGACGGAGAGATGTGGAGGACTCGGGGGAACAGACAGTGTCAGTGTAACCAATGGTCTAAAGCATAGACTAAAAAAGATTATGACATTTCCATCCTATGGGGCCAAATATGCACTCGTACTAAAAGTCAATGGGCTGGATGACCCCCTGACTGTGTGGAATCTAAAAGTAGATGAGTGAAGTTTATGCATCATCACATGAGAAAAGTAGAGAACAGTATACTGAGATTTACAGTGTGTCTTTTTGTCCTTCTCTTAATATATTTGCACTCGGGAGGGATATGTTTGTTTATCTGTTATGCATGTTGGTTCCCCAATAATTGCATGGTGAGCAGTATTTCAGAAATTGTATCCGTCGCTGTTTTGTCCAGAAGCTTCTGTTAGTATCCTATTGCATTGCAGTATCACTTAATTGGGTAGCACTGCAATATCAGTTGTTGCGAATGTATTGCACTTAAAAATACAGACACATATTCACAAAAGAATATTTAAATACACAGTGCAAAATCCAATTTAAATTAAATGCATGTCCACAGATGCCCACACTAATGAAATATATTGTATTGCTCCTGCCCTTGTTATATAACTCGGCTGTACACTCTCCTTGTCGTTGAGTTCTCCTTGTTTTTTTCAATGTGCATGTGCGGGGCAAGGTCTCACCTCGCCTATAATAGCGTCCCATAATGCCTGGGACATTCATTTTCAACCCATAAAGACCTAAAAATCCACTGGCAACCAAAGTCATTCACAGATGAATGAATATAAAATGCTTAATATCCGTTCATCCTTTTATTCTATTAATGCATGTAAATAATTGGTGTAAAATGCAGTTTGTCACTCTTTTCATGGTCATCAGATTTGACGCATTTGAGGCTCTGTAGTTACCATGGAAACACCATCATCTTCAACAACATTGATTCACCAGCAAAACCCATGGAGTTGGATCAAATACAGTGGATGGAGACACTTATTTTAAGTTCAGTTAATGATATATTTGCAGAAAAAATATACTTTACTTTCTCTGTTTTGGATATAATATAATCTGAACTTTAATGAACATCTACATAATCAGTGCATTATATTGAAGAAAATACCTAATTTTCATTTTGAAATCCAAAGTAAAGAGCATAATATTAGAGTAAATGGTGATATATCACCTAAGAAAGGCTAAAAATAGAGAAAAATTCATTTGGGAGCTGCCACAAAAGTCACACTGGGTCTTTATAGGTTAAGTTAGGATCTCAAATAAGGTTTAAGTAAAAATCACAGAAAAATCGGCTTCTGTCTGTGATGCATACACAGCACTACACAGTACACAATTTTTCTTTTCGTTTCTTTATCTTTTTGTTTAAGAGGTGGAGATTGCACTTTTAACATTCATCTGTATATGAAAAATAGTGCGTGCTCTGCGAGTTTAGGTCAGTGCGCTGGTGACACTGTGGGTGGCTAAATGGGATGCCCCAAGAGCCTGTCTGATATAGAATCAGATTAGCCTTTTCTCAACTCATTAGGCATGCCAGGCCATTTGACATGGCCATCAGTCTGTTCCCACCTTCAGGGCAATACAGGACAAGTCAGACTTTCCCTTTTCTCCAACAGAATTCATTTTGTGCCATGTAAGACAACATGTGTCTACACTGAACAAAAACCATTCTTAATCTAATTCAATGGATTAAAAATTAATCCTACTTATATTAGTAAGAATTATTTAAGCAAACTTAACTTTGGCTTCCTGCATTTAAGTAATCCATCATGTGAGAGAGTATTTCTCAATGTCCTTACAATTCTAATGTGGTGCTTCACTAACATTAACAAATACACACATATATATATATATAGATAGATAGATAGATAGATAGATAGATAGATAGATAGATAGATAGATAGATAGATAGATAGA
>JAPTGZ010000014.1:28487718-28498957 GCA_029814645.1 Fowleria isostigma | reverse complement strand
TAAAACTGGTTGCTAAAAGCAGGACAAAGGGACTAAAAATTTAAACCATAAGTAGACAAGTTTGGAAGCACTTTGGGTCAATTTTAAAAATAAATATTTACTGATATAACGGAAACTATTTTTAGATAAAACATATTTGCATATTATTTTTATACAAAAATCTGCATTTAACACGGTAAAAAGGATATGAAAATTACACACTATTTTTTCAAATATCTTTTTATTCTCTCACAGGTACATTTTAGGAACCAAACTAATTTTGCAAGGTAGAGTGTTTCACAACAATGACTGCTGTTGCAAAATCACTCATGATTTATTTGTGTTTAAATGGGCAGGTTCTGCGTGTAATGCAAGTGGACACGATGGGTTACACATTGAACCTGGAATGAAACTGAGATTCATAAAAATGTCTGGATTTGAAAAACCACTAGGACCATCACATTTAACATAGTGTCTTTATTTATAGAAGTATATAAGACCATTTACATACATGTTTTCAAGATTAAATGCACTGACAACAAAGTAGGTTTTCCTCTCAATTTTGGTCCTATTTTTGGCCCCAATACATTACTGAAAATTCATTGATTTTGGGATGGCTCAGAGTACGAGTTCAAATTTTTTGCATTTATCTGAGGTACTGGTAGGTATCATTAAGTACATCCTGGCAGAAAATTTGTCAAAATTTCTTTTTTATTATTGGGTTTAAAAAAGCTGGCAAAGTGCCAGATACTAAAATGAACCCAGTTTCAGAGGCACTTGTATATCACTGGTACTTACTAATATCATGTATTTCATGGTTCTTCAGCTTTAGTGTGTAGTGTCACCAAGCATAGACAATAAAAATTACAATAATTTGTGCCAAGTAGATTGTTGTACTAAAAGTATTTGATTGACTGCCTACAATTACAAGTTCAGCACATCAGTAGTAGGTTTGGTTTTCTTGTCAAACCTGAACGGTAGCCTGCCAGCACTACTACTCTATTCTCTCTGGTGTCAAAATTAAAAAAAAAAAAAAAAAAAAAATCTTTTACATATACAAACGCACAAATTGAAGCCCTTACCAATTGCTTCAACATGAGGATCCGGCATTTCTGATGAAAGGCAGTCCACACTCTTTGTTTTTTGTTTTTTTAATTATTTAGAGCAGACAGTAGTGCTCATAGACCAGACAGAAGAGAGGAGAATCAATCCATTGCCAAAAGGTGCATATGGTTCCAGAGGTGGGGCTCTTAAAACCTACACAGACTAATTTCTTTCTCTACTGTCCAAAGTTATGTTTTGTCCAGAGCCAACTTTGCCCTGGGCCTTCTCCACACTCCAGTGAGAGCTGTGAACTAAATTTTATGTGGCTGTAAATATTGATGCCTTGAGAATGACACAAGGAAGCGAAACAGCTGCAACCCGCTGTGTTGAAGGAGGAGGATAACGTGAAGGAATCATCAAGGGTGTTTGAAGTCCTGCAGAGCTTTCACTGTGTGATGACACTTGTGTGTTTTTGTGGGGTTTTTGTAGTGTTTAAATCCAGTTTCCCCAGACTCCCTTTAATAGTAAACTGGTGGTTGCAGGTGGCATATTTTCACTGAGGTTGTGTTCATTAAATAATATACGAGGATGGCTAATCTATATCATAATACTGGAAGGGCACAGACCTTGTGTGTGTGTGTATGTGTGTGTGTGTGCGTGCGTGCGCGTCGGCATGATTCTGACAAATGTAGACATTTTCCAATTTGGTACCTACAGTTGAGGAATAGTCCCGTCTCCAAAGTAAATATCTCTGTAAGTTGATATGACCAATTTTCTGAGATATTAGTAATTTTGAATACAGTTGTGTTACAATCACAGAGGTGCAACACTGCATGATGGGAAATGAAGTTAAAAACATGAAAGCCACATTTACAAGCTACAGTCCAAACATATTGGTATTGAAGCCAGTTCTGGAGAAGGCAAGAAGGAGCAATGCCTCCTTAAACAAACATCTTGCCTACCAAAAACAGAGTTTGCAAAGTTTCAGGAGGTGGGGAAAAGGTAAATGCCCCCCCCCCCCCCATAAGACACTGTCCAACATACAACACTTTTAAAATTCACTTCAAACAGTGGCTCTTAGAAAGCTATCACCCATACACTTTCTCTGTAAATTGGATGTAAGAAAGTGAGTGAACAGACTAATGCCTCTGTGATCATCCTGTGTCTATTTGTTTTTTGTTTATCTGTCTTTTTACTTGTATGTTTTGATATGTTATCATTGTGTATATTTTTGAATTCTTAATTGACAGTGAATGAGTGCTGCATCGATGTTGGCTGTCTCCTGCCTGGGGACTGCAGGTGAAAAGTTGATATTTTTACTAATTCTGGCATATTTACATGGGTGTATTATTTGTACAGCAATGTTCACGAATATGCATGGTTCCTATCAAATAAATAAATAAAATAAACAACAGCAGGAGACAGAGAGAAATTAGGAATACCTGTTAAGTTTAATTTTCACTTCTGTGCATACTCATTGTGAGGGACGAGTGACAAGAACACCCACCTGGGTAGTTTATGAATCACCCGTTTGCGTGCTCTGTGGTTCACTATTTCCTTCTGCAACCACCTGCGTATTAATATATAAGTTGCTGTTCATATTTTAAAGAATTACTTACCAAACAATTTTTATGTTAATACTTATATAGTATAGACAAACATCAAATCTACTCTCCCACACCTACAGCCCATGGTTCCCCATGGGTCACATATTAGTTATGAATCATTTAACAACTTTTTCTGTTGTTGGTTTATTCACATCACCTTACAATGATTAAAATGTCCTCTGCCTATCATTTTTCCCTTTCCTATTAATTTTGTCTTTCAGCTTCATATTCAGTCCATCCTGATTTTTTTTCTATTTGTCCTCATTTCACTACTTTTGGTAATAATTCCATTCCTCTTTTTTGTGAGCATGGCACCATAAGCAGCACTCGTAATTACCTGACAAAATATCAAAAACTATTCACGGTTAATCATGATTAAAGCCTTTTATTAACCCATTGTCATCATTATCAATCATTATATTATTATTTGACCTTGTTAGTGAGTTAAAAAAAAAGTCAATTCCTTTGATTCTTTTCCCTTAAAATCTTTTTCAGATTTTCCTTTGTGAAAGCAACCCACTCACCGCTGCTCAATGGAGCCTCTCTCCTCTCGATCCTCACCACATGCAACACTTCTTTTCTTTAATTTCTCCTTGATTCCTCTGCTCTGTTCATCTACTTTCAACCTCATCTTTTTTTCTTTGTCACCTGCCACTGTGAACTGAGCACATAAAAACATTCGCTGAAAATGTTGCACATTCTCCAAGAGAGAAACACACAAATGGATATTAAAATGTCGTAGTACACACACTCACACACAGACCACCGATTCAGCTGGAGCAGGTGGTAACAGAAAACGACAGGGGAGGAAATAGATGGGAGAAAAAAGAAAATACAGAAAAGCTGGTTTGCAGACAAGACAAAGCTCACATATACACTTGTAGTTCAACCCATTACATTTAACATTGTTTATTGTTCACCTTGTACCTCGTAATGATAATCCTCAACAAATATAACACTTTTAAGAGGAAAGAACTGATGACTGTGTGGTTTAGGCTGGGAAAAAATAAGGTAAAGTGAGGCAAGCAATGAAAAGAATAGTGGTTGCAGAGGGAATTAACACATTTTTGTAGAGAGAATGAGGCAATTACAAGTGTAGACAGAGGAAATCAGACAGTATTTTGGTGCAGGATTTGGCTACCTGGAACTAAATAAAAGCTGAGTTCACATGGCTCATCGTGGAATTAGAAGAGCTCAAGAAATCTCTTGGTAACAGAAAATGAAGAGATAAATAGGAAGACTACAAATGAGCCAGTGATTATACACTGAATTTCCCTCTAAAAAAGGGAGGAAAAACAAGATATGTATAAACCACGGGCTGGGTTCAGTGATCATTTATAAATCAGATAAAAGCAAGAATATTTACTATCACTGAAGCAAAAATGATGGGCTTAAAGTATGAGTTGAATTGTCTTTGACAGTGTGATAGTGATTGCAATCTCACCCAACACGTGACAATCACACACATTTTTTCCAAAATCTCAAACCATATAAGGATGTTAAATAGAATCAAAACTCAAATTATCAGCAGTAGAGGACTTGGTTAAATTGATAAGCTTTGTCTTCTCTTGAGATGCATGTGAAGGAAAGCATATACAGATGTTATAAATAAAACATCCACATGTTCAACATTGCGGCATGTGTAGTGTTTTGAAGGCCAGAACTCTGAAGCATTCCCTCTTTTCTGTTGTCTACAGGCTGTGTAATGAGCTTGTGTTTGAAGTACCGTACCTTTCTTTGTGTGTTATTCAGCTATTCTGGAATTTATCTGCCCATTTTTCCCGTTAGTGTGCCTCTTCTGGTTTGCCCCTGTGTATGTGTGTGTGGTGCGTGGGGTGATGGTGCTTGTATTTGTATTTAGGCAGCCAGTGCTGGGATTTTGGGTTGTATTCTCATCTTATTGCTTGTTAGAACAAATTGAGGGTGTGACGCTGTCATGCGTGGACACAATTTTCAGCGGCGTAATCAAGAGTAGATCGATTTTATTCAAATAAAGCCTGAGGTTGCTGTGAGGCAAATTTACGCCTGAAGGGCTTGGAAATAATGAAGCAGAGCACATGTGCAAGGGAAGAAAAGGTTTTGTGTGTTTTGGAGATGTGGTGCTCCAGTTTTCTTAAGCCAAGGGGCCAAACTATTTCATGTGCCAAACAGTGGGAACTTTTGTAATAGATGGAAGCCATGTGTCTTAAGTCATAAATAAGTTAATCACAACATAAAATGCTTTCAGTTGAGAAGCATATATGGTCGTGTAGAACAGTGTCAAAGCTTCACAGTCCTTTAACACCTTATAAATTAATAAAACTAAATAAAAATGCTCAGTCTAAGCTTTTCTCTTGTGGATCTGTTCCAGAATTCAATGGAATTCTTCTTGGTGCATGTTTAATGGAATCTGGTGCAGCAGTTTTCATGTATTCTTGCTGGCAGACATACAAGCAAACAATCACACCTGGTAAACCTTGGAATGTTGTGAGGGTTTGGCTTGAACATCAGGACTCCTCTCTGAAGACCATTTGAATTCATCGTGCTTTATTTTTACTGACTTTTATGCATGTTTTTTCACCAAGAAAATCTCAGATTATATTTTACTTTTTAAAGAATGAACTTACTCCCATCTTTTTAAATGAATTTGTTACATCAATTAATTATATTTATTCTATTTATTTTTGTCTTGAAGGGAAAGGTGCTATTTATAGATTAGGTGGAATAAGTAATTGTGGTTATGCTGACTTCAAAATTTTGTGGCCGAGTGTGTTTTATTATTGTATGTTATTGTATGTGTCTGAATGTGAACGCAGCAGCATGTAGCACTGTTGTCTAAAACAAATTTCCCATATGGAATAATAAAGTTTATCCTGATCCTGGTATTGTTTTGATGACAATTTTTGTCTAATACTTGTCTTTGGTCTCATTGGTCTCTGTGAAATTTAGAGTTGTACATTTATATCTATATTGTATAATATCATTCTAATCCAAATGCTATTATTTAGCATTAAAGGTTGATAAATGTTGGCAAAGGGGATATGACGCCATAAGTCAAGCAGAAGTAATGGTCAAGTATGTTGAATAAAATTGTTAAGTTACCGATGTTAGCTAAGCTGTAACATAGGCCTTGTCATTTTTTGCTATTTCAACCCTTTATCAGGCAAGTGACTATTTTTGGTCATTTCCACAAGACAGTGGCAGAAAAGTTACAGTGAGGACAGTGTGGTAACAGTCTCAGATCCAATGTGGTCTACAGGGTTTGTTTGTCCACCTCTGCATGAACAGTGAGTGTGCCTGCTTTGTTAAGTACCATGAAGTAATGGTACTAATGTAAGTGATGATGTTCAAAGAAACACTGTGGATGCTGACAGGTGTCTGGATCAGCACTTATCTTGGTCTAAGGTTAGAAAACTCATGTTCCTTTCAACTTGCATGCGTTTTTCTTGTTTCTTTTTTTTAAATATTGCCTTCTTGTGTATTTTTTTTTTTTTTACCACTTACGTCAGAACTTAAAGTACCTTGATTTTCTGCATAAGGATGCAAAATTTAGAAACATTTCACAAAAGGAACAAAGTCTTGTTATGTCCTCCAAAGACACAGTAAGGTTAAAATTTTGAATTTCAGAGTATTTCTCTGACTGTCCTGTAAGGGGTTAAAGTAGAAATGGTTTGTCTGACAGCTTCAGATTTAGTAGTGATCATTTTTTTGTAGTTATTTTGCCTTGTGTGCAGTAGCTTCTACAGTCTCGGCCTTGAGTACTTGGATGTGTTGCTACCATAAGACTGAATGTAGTATTTAATTGGATGGATAGGCAGTGGCAAGTGGAAACACACAATGCCTCCAGCTGGCTCATCAGGAGTTTGTGGAGTCCCAGAACTATTCTCAGTGCTTAACAAGCTGGACCAACCTGTACCAACCTAATTTTCAACATCACCCTGCTGTTTCCAAACTCACTGGTGATGTCAACATTAGAGAAACACTCTTCAAACAACGTAGTGACATCTTGTATCACATGAAAGGCTTAAAGGACTAAATAAATCTTACATGAGGACCCGTATTCAACTAGGGGAATGTAAACAGTTTATTATTTTCTCTGTCGAGCCGAACGTCATTATAGTAAAAGCTAAAATACTTTTTTTTTATTGTTCTTAGACTCTTCCGTTATTGCTTTAGGAATGCTGAACATATGCTCTGGTCCAAAGAGACCGCTATTTATTAATTCCAACTACAAACAGATGTGTTAATGATGCCAAAGTCGAAATCTGCCATGTGAAGCTTCTAACTAATGATTTTTAAAAATATCGCATTATTCATATCAGTTGATGGAATATGGTAGGCTCCTTGGAGTCTAAGCCTTTTTTTTTTTTTTTTTTTTTTTTTACATATTTTTTGTGACTGATCCTTCTTTGATGTGATCTTGTTGCCTTGATTTCTGGTATCTTGTGTCTGTGTGCATAACTTTAATCAAATTTCCATCTTTTTTCAACTCAGTGTTGTCAGGGTTGTAAGCCCCAAATCTCTTCACAACTTCAAAGGGTGTCTGTGTCTGTGAACCCATAAAGGCCTGTCTAAACCCAGGCTTTATCACTTTTTCTTCATGTCTGTCTACATCTCAGTTCCGTGTCTTTTTGTATTTTCTTTAAACATGCTTTGTTTTTTCTAACCACTGCCAGGTTTACTTTTCAACATGACCTGCCACCTCCGATCCAACAAGTGACGTTAATGTTGATCCTCAGTCCATATTTTCCTTACTTATTTCCAAAATCCTCAATTTTCCTTTCTCTGTTTAAACCGATGTGAAGTGTTGCCATGGCACTCAGACTGTCAGGCCAAGGTTGATGGGCAGAAAGATATTTGTACATTTGTGTGTGTTGCAAAGATGATTGCGTGAGTGCAGTGCAGGGTGAGCGCTGATTGAAGCCTGGAATAACATTAAGGGAAACCTTTCTTTTCTCTGTCTCTGTCTCCTTCGCTCTCCTTGGCATTCTGTCACTCATTGGATGCCTCATCTGTCTCATCACTTAGACCTTGTCTCTGGTTTTTTGTCTTTATTTGACTCTTACTTTGTTTTCTTCTTGCACTTTATATCTGTCTTCATTCTGCACTCTTTGCCTCAAATTCCTTTCTCATGACAATGTGTCCTATCCCAAAAAAAGAATATAATGTATACATATGTATATGTATATATGTATACGCATAAGTAGTGTTAGGGAGTAATGGAATAATGTAACGGGATAACATATTTAGAATACAAAATATGAGTAACTGCTGCATTCTATTAGAGTTACATGGTAATCAGAATACAGTTACATTTAAAAATCTGTTACATACATTACATATATAAATATTTTAAAAACCTGTACTTTCCCATTGTTTTCTAGCATTTCACAAATCCAGTTTCCCACACATTTCCCATAATCCCTCAATACAATATACGGTGCAAATATTCTGATGATTCGTGTTGAGTACAAATTGTGGGAACGAGTCAGTCCATCAAGTCCAGGTCAAGATAATGGAGGTGGAGTCAGAGTCAGAGGTGGGGCCAGGGTTGGCAGATCAGAGCCAGGGCAAGAAGAACGCATACCTTTGGAAATACAAGTACGGTAGTACTTCACATTAAAGAGAGATGAGGAAGGAGAACACAATATTACCATGTAGTGCAACAAGAAGAATACAGACATGGGACTTTTCTTCTTGTCTCTTTTTCTATAACCAGACAAAACCCCAATAAGTTGCTTTGGGATGTACTAGTACATCACATGTTCATATGTGTTTATGAGGCTTAGACCAAATACATTCATCCAGCTCTAAAACAGAACACAGAACAATCATTCTGTTTATAATGTAGTAAACATTTACTACGTTCATATAGTATTAAAATTCCAGAAAATCTCAAGCAATCCAATTATTCAGATTACAATGCTCAGATTGAGTAATGACTTTTTTGGGCGCTTATTCTGCAATCTGTAACAGAATACATTTAAAAAATAACCCTCCCAACACTGTATATAAAACATCTTTTTTCCATATATACATTGATATAGTCACTATCAATAGACCTACATGTGGTGTTAACCTCTGTTAGTAGTCATCATTAATACAGGTTGAAAGGGTTCAGTAGCTGCAAGGCAAAGTGTCTGATTATGGATGCCTAAATAAAGGATTTGTGTGTGTCAAATGTTAATTGCATATGTGTGATTCATGTGTGTACGGCGGTATGTCTCATGTGCAAACAGATCTCTCAATGTGTGCAATTATTTTCTGTTGCTTGTGACAAATTGAAGGAAAATGCAGTTAATGCCAGTAGCTTTGGTGGTTTGTGCCTCCACTGAATACACAACCTGTTATTAGCAGAGCCGGCTCTTGTTAGTCACTCCATTCCTTTTTGGGTACTCCGTAACTGACTCTGATATTGTTTGTTCATTCTCATTTATCATCATTGCTCTTCCTTTTTAGCAGTGTGCTGCAGATATGACTGCTGGCATAAATATGAAAACACACAGGAAAAAAAAAAAGAAAATAACTTTGTAAATGTCACAGAACTCCCTTTGAATACTACACATTTTTAGATTGATATAACCAATGCTCTCTTACGCCTAACCGTCATCAAATTGATTTTAAATTATGCAGAGTGCCTCTTGGAATTCAAGGATGTAACTTTTAACCTAAATTAACCACTTGTGTAAAAGCCACTTTTGAATTTGACAGCATGATGTTCCTCTCCAAATAAATTTCAGTGATATTTATCTGTGACCTACTCTGCCATTTTAATGTACAATTAAATCATTTGTGTTATGATCCGAGTACATCCTCTCAACAGAATTAGGCCAGGAACACCTCAGAAAGGCTCGGTGGTGTATTTCCTACATCCCACATGCAGTAACCTCATCACCAGTGCGGTAGTTATGAGTGTTACACATCCGCTGTATCCACACACATCTGAGCAGGTTTATCCCATTGATAAATTTTCAGTGAACTCACACTGCACTCTGTTCTTAAGGTGTAAAATAACCCTGTCTAAAGAGGCAAATTTATTATATTGTACTCATCTCATTTCAGATTTGAATCACAGCTCAGTTCATTTCTTTTCTCATACTTTATTCTGTTTTCCACTCTCCTGCTTCCACGTCACCCCTCCCCTCTTCTCTCTAGTGTTTTTTCTTGGGCTTACAGCTGATTTCCTCTGAGGATGCGTGTCCTCTACTCCAGCGTGGCTTTCTATTTTGAACCCTTTCCTTGTAAATTTTCTGAAAGGAATTCAGCAGCTGAGGATAGCTAAATGGATGAGGGGGTGAACAGCCGTAACCTCAGAGAAAAGGGTGCATACTGGGTTTTTCCATGAAGGTATTTTGGGTGCCTGTTTGTTTTTCCTTGTGTATATTTGCATGTGCGCTCCTTGACATACCGTGTGAACATCCCTTTGTGACTAATGGAGAGGGTGGTGCACAGCCTCGTTCAAAACCATTCCTGTAGTCACTCCAAGCTAAATGGACTCCCGTTGTTAACAGGTTTCTAGTGTTGTTGGGAGGCTCATGTAACAGGGGTCAGACACAGAGCAGACCACTCTTTCGCTTCTCTCTGCCTCATTTTTTCCTCTAACCCTCTGTTTCTGCTCTTCTGTTTCTGTTTTTACAAGACTGCTGCCTTTTTTACTCTTTCATGCTTTTTCTTAGCTTTCCTTTGTTTGTTGATTTTTTTTTTTGTTTTAATTTAATGGTTGCACAGTTAATGCTGTTTTTCTTAACCTTTAATAGCAGGGTGTCAAATGTCAAACATTCAGCCCGTGAACCAAAATTAGCCCACCCAAGGGTCCAGTCCAGCCCCCGGGATGAATTTGCAAAATTTACACTGAAGATAAACAGTCAAGGATGTGGAACATATTTTAGTTCAGGTTCCACATGAGATCATAATTGAGATCAATTTTTGTAATATGTACAATAATAACATAATAATCTATAAATAATGGCATTACATTTTCTTGGTTCAATGAGAAAAAAAAATTATATGCCAATAAATAATGAAAACTCTTTTTTCTGCAGTTTTTAGTGCAAAAAATACCATTAAATTATGAAAATATTTACATTACATAACCTATCTTTAAACAACAAAATATGAACAACCTGAAATGCCATTAGAAAATGAAATGCAATTTTAACAATATTTTGCTTGTTACTAAATGTTTTGCGCCTTTTTAGATCTGATCCATAATGGCACATGTATAAATGATAAATTGAGGCTTAGTATTTTTTAAATTGCACTTATTTTTCCTTAAGAAAATGTTTGTCTTAAGGTTAGTCACATCTCTCATTTTGATAGTTTGGAAATATTCATATTTCCATAATTTAATGTTATGTTTTTGCACTAAAACAAAGAGAAAAAAATTGGAGTTGTCATTATTTATAGGTTATTATGTTATTATTTTACTGTTCCAGCTGACTTCAGATAAAATTGAGCTTACTATGGCCCTTGGAAGAAAATGAGTTTGACACCCTTGCTATATAGGACACTCATAGAAGTACTCTGAAATTCAAATTTTCAACCTTAGTGTGTTATTGGAGGACATAACAAGAATGTAATATATTTGTGAAAATTTTCTAAACTTTTTATCCTTGTGTAGAGTGTTAAGG